>WYDF02043196.1:0-12378 GCA_009867245.2 Adranes taylori | reverse complement strand
GTATCGTCTGCATAGCGGAGGTTACTGATGATTTTACCATTCATCTTAATATCCATGTTGGTATGTTCAAGCGCTTCTCTGAATATAGTTTCAGAGTACAGGTTGAATAGAAGAGGAGACAGCACAAAACCTTGACGCACTCCCATCTGTATTGCTACTTGTTCAGACCCTACTCCATTGACTCTTACTTGAGCGGTTTGATTCCAATATAATTCAGTGATGATGCGAAGGTCACCAGCGTCCGACCCTGTAGCCTTCAGGATTTCTGCCATTTTCTGATGTATTACACAGTCAAAAGCCTTCCGATAGTCGCTGAAGCACGCGTATACATCTACATTCATATCTTTACATCTCTGTGTGAGTACATTTAGCGAGAAGAATGCCTCGCGTGTTCCCATACCGTTTCTGAATCCGAATTGAGTCGGATCCATCTGCTGTTCGCATTTCTGGAAGATTCGAGTGTGTATAATGCGTAGGAATATTTTCAGAACATGTGACATCAGACTAATCATTCTATAATCATTGCAATCTTTGGCATTGGTTTTCTTTGGCAGGGTCACAATGACCGATGTGAGCTAGTATGAGGGTATTTTGCCGGCTGTATAGATGGTATTAAACAGTGTCGTTAATGCTTTAAGTCCTGTGCCTTCTTCTCTCTGCGCAATTAGCTTAAGTGTTTCTTCGTGAATATCATTGCCCTTCTTTCGCAATTTAATGGCTCTCATAAGCTCTTCCTTTGTGATGTAAGGACTTGTCTCATTGATCTCTGCCGCTTGCTGACTTTGACTTGGTCAATCGTTACTATAGAGTACCTCCACATAGTCTCTTCATCTCTCTCCATCAACTTTTCCTCGATTCCAATCAATATCTCGTTGTTGGTTCCTTTCAATATTCCGCCCTGTGTTTTATGATGCCGTCCTGTAATTTCTCTGATCTTGTTGCGTACGTTGAACAGGACGTGCTTTTCTTGAAGGTCTTCTATCTCTTTACATTGGTTTGTTAGCTACTGTTCTTCAGCTTCCTTGCACTTTCGTCGAATCTCCTTTTTAGTTCATAATATTTATTGATATCTCTCGTTTTTTGCTCTCTTCTGTTGTGCATTAGCTGAAGATCTCGTCGGTCATCCATGGCTGCCTCTTTTCTCTGGTGCTACATCCTATGTCGATTTCCTGGGTCTCCGTGAGTGCATCCTTTAAGACCTTCCATTGGTTCTCAGCATCAGTTTTTCTGGTGTCAGCTGCTGCCTCCTCCAGTCGTTCTCTCCTCCAGTCGTTAGCTTATGATTATCCTTGTTTCTGCGTTGCCCAGACTTTTGATGTCAATATGATTTATTTTACCTATACGTTTTATCTGGTATGAAACAACGTATTCTCAGGTCCATAACGACCGGGTTGTGATCGCTGTAGACATTAGCACCAGGGCATGTTTTGGCGAATTTTACATATTTTCGAAATTCGGACCGGATTAGGATTAAATCAATTTGGTTATGAATCACATGGTCCTCTCTGTCAGCCGACGACTTCATTGTATATAAACGTCGAGGATGAAATTTGAAAAATGTATTGGTGATGGAGAATTGTTGCTCAGTGCAAAATTCCACGAGACGGTCCCCTCTGCTGTTTCTCAAACCGAGTCCGAAGTGTCCGACAATATTACCTTCAGTTCCAGCGCCAACTTTGGGAAGTCTCCAAGCACGATTGTTAGTTCAGCCTTTTTTGTTAGTTTCATTGCGTTCTCTAGACTATCGAAAAATAACTCGACTTCTTCGTCAAATTTGTCATTTGTTGGGGCGTATTCAAGGCACGGTGAGATGTAGCAAACTTAAGGATCATGACGCGGTCGTTGAGGGGGAAGACGTCTATGTCAGGCGGCTTCAACTCAGCCGAGATGAGCGTGGCGAAGCCGTATTGATGTTTAGGGTCGTCGCCTCCAGAGTAGTAAATCATTCCATTGTCTGTCTGCAGTTTACCGTAACCTGGCCATCTAACTTCACTCAAGCCTAGGATCTTGATCTGCAAACGGTTTATTTGCGCTTCTATATTGGCTAACTTTCCAGCCATGTAGAGTCTGCGAACATTCCATGTCGCTATTCTAGTGATCTTGTTATAAACTTGATACTTTCTGTGATCTTTTTGTATACGGGGGGATTCTTCGCACCCTCTCCCACTTAAGGGGTGCCCTGGACCCCTTAGGTCATATTTTTGTATTCTTTAGTCATTTGGGTTTTAATGAAAAAAATAGTGTTGTAGGAGTTCCGTTTCCTTTCATCACCGCAGTATTGAGGTCGTCGAAGCTATTCCAGCTGCGCACTCCATCTCCAATGTAGTGCCTTACCGTTACCAACGTCTCACGCCGCTACTTGGTACTGACTAACTTGCTGCCGTTCATCAGGTGCTAGTTTAGGTCCGCACCGGGTATTTCGTTTCCCCGGTACCGCCCATATCTGGGACAGATGAAGTTTTTATTGACAAAATAAAAATTGTCCAAAATTTATATAAAATGTGTACCAGAGGAATTATGTGTTTCCAAAATTAATGTAATAACGTTTTATAAATAATTTGTTATCCATCGATATCGTGTACTTATGTAATCAAAAAAAATTATATTGAAATCACCATTATACACATTTAATTAGATCTTATTTGCAGTTTAAAACAGACTAACGTACGACGAGCTCTCGTTTCGGAGTTCCTGATCCTCGTCAGGTACGTGTAAGTATTATCTTTAAGCATTTGACATTTAGACACAGGCACTCTTCTTTAAAATGGCGTATTTTTCTATTTTAAACTGCACATAAGATCTAATTAAATGTGTACGAAGCGATTTCAATATAAAACTTTTTATTTAAATAAGTACAAGATATCCATGGATAGCAAATCCTTTGTAAAAATTGGTGTGCCGGCCAACTTCCATCATAATGCTTTTTCGATTTACTAACGGTACAATGAAACAGAACACCTTTTTTTAAGGAGACTACCTGTAGCTAAATGTCATATGCTTAAAGATTATACTTACACTACCTGACGAGGAGCAGGAACTCAGAAACGTGCGCTCGTCGTACGTTGGTCTATTTTAAACTGAAAATAAGATCTAATTAAATGTGTAAGAAGCGATTTCAATATAAAACTTTTTGTTAATCAATTTTTTTTAAAGAAATTTCTGGCTTCCTTTTATACGGATTACGAATCCCCAGTGATGTAGAAAAATATTTAAAACGAAATGTCTAATTCAGTGGTGCAGAAAAATATTAAAAAAGTCTCCACCGACTTTTTTTAATATTAAGACAGCATGCAACTTTTTTGCATTATTGATATTATTTTATTGTAGCATTTCAAAGTAAAAATGTCTCCATCCTTGCCATAGATAAACAAAAGACGAAACTAAAACGGTAATGTATAGACTAATTATTTAAAAAAAAAACCAAAACATTGTTAAGGTACAAATGTATAAAAAGCGAATTTATTTTAAAGTCGTATACTATTTTGTCTATTTCTGGGTACAAAAAATTGCTGTTAATAGTTTTGTTTTTAGTTTTATTC
This sequence comes from Adranes taylori, assembly GCA_009867245.2. Lineage (NCBI taxonomy): Eukaryota > Metazoa > Arthropoda > Insecta > Coleoptera > Staphylinidae > Adranes > Adranes taylori. The sequence continues at coordinate 8,839 of WYDF02043196.1, read as the reverse complement.
TTAAATCTCAAGAATAAAACATTATCTATGATATGTTTAAAACTTAATTTCACTAACATCTACAAATTTATTTAATAAAGTTGACATATTTCCAAAACTAAAACTACATTATGTAAACATTCAAATGTGAAGTAAGTAATATATAAATAAGACTTACAGTAATTTCTTCTTCGTCAGCAAAAATAGCTGTATTGCCATCCAATATTTCCAGGTCAATAACATCATTACAAGTGCCTAGAACAGGTCGTTCACTACTACCTTCGGCACATACACCCCGCCCATTATATCTAGGACTATCCCCTGTTGCCGCGCACCAACCGCAATGACCATGTCTATTAAAAACAAATGCAATTATATAATTTTTATATAATTGTTTATACATGGTACTTTACATGAAAACTAAGTTGCTAAAGTATTCAATGTTAGACTCCCTTATTGATTCGTGTCCTAAATAGTTTATTCAAAAGCTTGAAAGCATGAGGAAGAAGCACAATCACTTGTGAGAATGACTACATTGTGAGACAAAATCCATAAGGAAAAATATCATACCTGCTTACAAAGAGCCAAAAGACGAGAAAATCATACAAAAATATCATCAGAAAATCTATTAACCAGAACAAAAACTAATTAAACGATTTTTTTTAAGGTGGCGCTTGACAAGCACGTTTGTCCTGCCTGCAGAATATAACAAAATCATATAGTGCAAAGGGAAATGTAATAAATGGTTGCAAAAGTGTAGCTAACAAAATATTTTTTCGCATGGAAAATGGTGACTTACATGAATGTAAAAATTTGGAAAAAAATGTTAGCGAAAAAATGACAGATTAAATGATGATAGTGGCGTGCTCGTAAACCATACTTGATAGAAGAGTTGAAGAAGCAATTTCTTTGGTTATTAATTTTCGCACCAGATTTAACTTACAGAAGCTACTAAACAATTGAACATATAACTGGGGTTTTTCATCATTTTTGAAAACTTTTCCTATTAAATATTTAGAGATTTACAAATTTGTTTTATGTATCGAAAAGAAGGACACCTAGAAATACACTTTTTGATGGACTGCACATACAAAAGGAGGACTGTCCTCCCTAAAAGAGCACGGTTGGTCACCTTATGAAATACAACCATAAAGTTTTTGAAATTCAAACATGCCAACAATGCTTCTATTGAAAGTACTTCAATGGGACTAATTTAATTAGATACAAATTGAAATGCAGTATACAAAATTTAAGCCCCTTATAACATTGAATTTTTAGGAAAACTAAAAATGGCTGACTTCCGTCTAATAAAGCAATCTTTTGTTGTGTATTAAAATGGTTTTTTATTCGTTTTTCATTTTTATCTTATAATTACAATAATAACTTTTATAGCTTTTACGTATTAGAAAACAAATTGTATAGAATTATAATAACAGCTTTACTAAGAATTCACTAAGAAAAATAAAATAGTTAATCAGCAGTAATTAAAGGCTTGCTTTAGTAAATTACTTCTGATAGCAGACTTGTACTCACATTCAGAACAATGAAATGGTTTTTCACTACTGTGTAAGCTGTTGAGTAATTAAACTACTTTTGGCAGAAATCTTATACTCGTATACGGAACACTGAAACCGTTTGTCATCAACATGTTGGATTTGTAGTCACATCTATATCTTGTAATCACATCTACATCTTGTAGTCACATCTAGCACAATGAAACGGTTCCCGGTATGTAGGAGTTTTGGTTTATCAAATTAATCTTTTGGGTAGTCTTAGTCATATCTAGAGCAGCGAACGGTTTATCACCAGTAATGAACGCCATTATGCGTCGTTAAATTACCTCTATAAAGTCGTGTACTCGCAGAAGGAACAATGAAATGGTTTATCTCCAGTATGTTGGCGTTTATGGGTTAATAAGCTACTCTGCTCAGATGTTCTAAACTCGCATTCTGAACAATCATATGGTTTACCACCGCTATGTAACCATTTGTTTTATAAAATTACAGAGTCGCGAAGTTTTATACTCGCACGAGGAACAGTGCAATTGTTTATCTTCTGCATGTTCACATTTATTAAGTTGACCAACCGTCCTCCTTTTAGGAAGTTCTGTTCTACCTCAAAAAGTGCCCTTCTAGATGTCCTCCATTTCGTTATGTTAAAGCTAACTTGTAAATCTCTAAACATTTAATAGCAAAACTTTTTAAAAATGATAGAAAACCCCTCGTTATATGTTCAATTGTTTAGTAGGTTCTGTAAGTTGAATCTGGCGCGAGAATTAATAACCAATGGGATTACTTCTTGAACTCCTCTATACTATATCAAGAAGAAAGGCTTACGAACACGCATGAAAGTGATACAGAGGAAAAAATATTAAAATCGCGCGGGAAACATCATAATAGTGAAGTTAGCGCTATGTTCAGATTTAACGTTCGGGTGCACATCAGACGTTCATAAACGTTAGGCGTTTCGCTCAAGTGAGGCGCCACAAGCTCATATTTTACACCCAGGTATCATTTTTTCACTAAAAAACACCCGACATGCACACAGCAACAATTATTTCAAATTTCTAACCTGATTTTGCACAATTGTTATATTTTTATTATATCCCCCCAAATATTCCTCGCGCATTTTTATATCTGTCAAAATGGAATTTCCAATTACTGATTTTTCGTTAGTGTGGGAGGCAAATAATTTCCGACAAAGGGAATGGTAATATATTAGTTCAATGCAAAGACGTTAATTACGTTTCTTAAGCTTTAGTTTTCCAAAATTCAATTGTAAAATGAGACAATGAGCTACATGTTCATTCATATATGTTTTAAATAGCGTATTAGTGTATGTAAGCCGTGAGGTATTTGAACCAAGTACTATGTGTAACAATGTTCGTGAGGAAGAAACTTTGAAAAAACCTTTGTCAAGAGATCAAATTATGTATCTTACAAACCTATATAAACAATATGAAACAATTTAAAAGTACATCTATTAAAAATGACAAAATGTGGAAAAAGATTTCAAATACTATGGAAACTCATACGCCAAACCAAATAAAAAATAAATTTAAATATTTGAAACAAAAATATATGGCAAAAGTAGATAACATGAAAACACGAAGTTCGGGTGCGCAAATGTGAGACTTCCAATATTTTAAAGAAATGGATGAATTATTTGGCAACAAATAGAAATAGAAATGAATTTATTTTTCAAAGATTTCACAAAAACATGTGTAAATAAATGAAAAAACGTCAAAATTTCATAACAATAAATTGGTAGAAATATGATTATAATTATAATTAAGTTATATATTGGCGGTTACTTTACATTGCACACCTATATATTTGACTGTCTACACACATTGCATTGTTTATATCACAACTTGTATGTAGCATAAAAGGAGAATAAAAGAAAACGAAAGTGAAAACAAAAAACAAACAGTTTCATTAATATTTTACTTATTTTGTTTCATTGTTGCATTGTAAAAGTCCTGTAGGGTATAGGGGCAACATTGCACTCATCATCATCATCAATCAGCCCATATTCGTCCACTGCTGGTGAAATGGTGAAATCAAAGAAGAAATGCGTATTTTGAGTAAAAAAACTGTAACGTGTGATTGTGCTTTTACAATGGTTAATTGTTGTTTAAGGATATGAAAGACAACCCAATCCTGATGATGAAATGGAAGTTGATGATCCAATGCTTCAACAAAATGCACCGTGTAAACTTCCGGCTTCGAAAGCATAATGTTGTGTTTGTGGAGATATAAACGGTCATCAGCGAATTTTGCAGTCCTGAGAACCGAGCATGTCTGGAGCATTTTGAAGAAAATGATTTCTTTACTCAAGAGGCTATTGCAGTAATGCGATTACGAGTTATGCATCGGCAGTTTACTCAGAATGAGAACGATATTCTCATAGCTGTGCTGACAGGCAGAGTCATAGTTTTCCATAGTTAATGATGCATCAATTTTTAACGCTATGGCGCTTGACGACGATGATGGGTTTTCACTTTATTGGTTGGGAGGTTGTTGTATTGCTTCATAATATTCTGTTTGCAACTATTCTTCCCTTTATTTGTCCGTACAGCATCCAAGTGTATATTTTGTTTATTTCTTGTATTATGTTCATGCTAGTGACTGTTGGTTTTCAGTTTTAAATGTGTATTATTTGTATTCCAGATAATTTCATGTGCCGTTATATACAGTGATGATTTGCTAAAATATAAAGTACCGAAACGGAACTTAAACTGTTCCGGAACAGTTTTAGGTAAACAAAAATTTATTTGGATAAATGTAGAGCTCTAGTGTAATAATAACTTAAAAAATTATATAGAAACGCTACAAAAAGTTCAGGAACAATTTCCGCCTCTTTAATAGTGTCGGAACATCGTTTTAGTGCGTTCCAGTCCCACTGCATCCCTAGTTATATATCTCTCATACTTTATCCTCTCTTGTATTGTACACGTATTCGTGATTTCTAAGCATATTCAGTAGAAGATTTATACTGGAGATTATATAGGTACTTTAGAGCTTTATTTAGTTGGTATCCTATTTATGACTTTATTTGTACCTTCGCTTCAAGATATAATTCCATATCGTAGACATTAGATGAGCTTCTTTATTAGATTGCGTACTATATTCGATGTTATCCTTAATGTTTTTAAAGCACCACTTAAGATTTGATTTCAAATTTTTTGACAGTGGGTTTCCCAATTTAGCTTATTATCAATTTCCAGTCCTAAGTATGTTGTGCAGCTAGTTCTTAGTAGATTTGTATTATTTATATTGATGTTTAGGTTGATGGATGGCTTGTTTTCTGTTTTAAAAATTTGATATACTGTTTTTGTCGTATTTATGTTACTTTATTACCATGCAGCCAGTATTTCAATTTGCAGTGTTATTTGGTCATAGCATGAGTACATTATGATGGTAGCATACGCAAATGTGACATACTTTCCTATTAGGGTTAATTTTCTTATATTTAGAACGTATATTAGGTATAACAAAGGTCCCAGTACTGAGCCTTGTTGTATTCCCATTTCCATTGTGCCAGTTGTACTTATTGTACCATTTATCCTCGTAGCACCAATTAGATTTGTCAGATATGATTTAATTAAGTTATTTGCTAGGCCTCTTCTTCCTATTTGGCTTAAAGATTGAATTAATAGTTGTAGTTAACAGTACCGAACGCCTTCTTTAAATGAACAAATATAGCAATCACGTATTTCCTCTAGTCAAACTTTTCGTTGATGTAATCTGTCACACTGTTATGCGCTGCCTGAATGCTACTATTATTTTGAAATACAAATTGGTTGTCATGTGCTCGTTTATGTCAGTGTAGTAACGCCTCAATTCTTGTCTTAAGAGTACACTTGTTTTTGTTATGTGCTTATAATTACCAGTATCTTTGGTCACTCCGTTTGTATGTATAGGCTTGCAAGGCAAGACACACTATAAAAAATTTCCTTCCCTCGCTAGCATAAATAGTGGTAATAGAAGCATAGAAGAAATGTGTAATGAGATTAACTCTTATTTTGTTAATTCCTCCAGTTCTTATAGCATTGAAACATCACTCCTTGAATATGTTCAATATATTGACCACAACATGGCTACCTTCTTCATCAGTGGTGTTTTTCAAGCTGATATTATAGAGGTTGTTGGCAAAATGAATACTAGCCATTCTTACGGGGCTAACTATATTTCTAGTTTTATCCTAAAAAAAATGTATACATGCTGTTAGCAAACATTTTACTCATATACACAATTCCTCTTTCTCAACTGGCTGTTTTCTTATTGCACTCAAGGAAGCTATCATTATTCCTACCTTTAAAAATTCGTGGACGTTATCGCCACGCCATCTTTCATATACTGGAAGGCCCACGTTTTGTTATATCTTGCATAAAACAAAAGTTGAACCTTTAAGTTTTGACTGTCATCTTTTAAGTCGTCTATTAAATTCAATTACCATAATAGTATTCAATTACCAATAATAAATTCAATAATAAATTCAATTACCAATTACCATAATAATAAAATTGAACGAGCTTTAGGATAAACTAGACAACATTAGTCTAACCGATAAATCCCCTACCTATGATTCCCACGTTCCCCATATTTGCCTACGATCCGGTTTGGCATGGCCTACGACCCCTCTTGTCTCTCTTTTCGGCTAATTTCTAAAAGAGCAGTCTAGGGTGCTTCGCACGCCTGATTGCCTTGGCCTTATAAATTTGTCCGCTTTGGCGCGGTCTGCTGCCGTGTTTGACTTCATTTTTCCTCAGTACCGGTTTTGAGTCACTTTTTCTTCGTGTTCGCTTTGCGTAAAATTGAGGTTCCTGGGTCTTACACTTGTTCCCCAAGTTTTATTTTTTCAAATTTGATAGGAACCGAGATATTTAATATAGTACAATAGCCGGTCTCAAGTAAATCGATCGCAAAGTTTACAAAACAAAAAGCACCCTGTATATATGTTACTTTGTAATTTTAGAAAAAAATGTTTCAAATAAAATTGAACGAGCTTTTATCAAAAAGTTTGTAAAATGTTAAATGTGGCAACGTCGCGCACAATACCATTTACAGGGATGGTACTAATTTAATTCGACGCATAATACAATATACTATATGCGAGTGAAATTTCAGTCTTCTAATTTTAAAACTGAATTTCTCAATAAAATAATCATTTTCAACCCCTCCCAAAATTATAATATGCGCCAGCCACTGATAACAACATTTATTCAATTGCGGAAGCAGTTTATATGTCTTATACAACGTAAAATAATTTTTCATATATGAGCTATTATGTAGGCCTTACATGTATACAATATGATTGTTGAATGTCGGTTGCCATGGCGACAAGTTGCCAAATATTAAGGTATTAAGTGTCATATCTTTGAAACGATATGTGTTATACCCATAATGTGCGGTACCGTTTTACATAGAATTAAAAGGGCTACCAAAATGTACTAAAGGGTGTTACTAAAAAGTTTTTGAAAAAATTATTTATTGCTCAATGGGTAATACACATTTCTGTGACTTGAGCAAAATCTTCGATTGCGTAACAGATGAAATTCTGATTAAGAATTTACAAAATTACAACTTTTAACATAAGTTTTCAAGTAATAACTCTGGTTTGATAAATCGAAGCTTATTATAAACAGAGGTGCCTCTGAGGAAGCAATAATATACGTAGGTGTTCCCCAAATATCTAAAATTGGATAAACGTAAATTTATCATTTTCTAAATGACTCATATTAATAGTAATAACTTTAGTACCTTAAACATGCTGAGCATTGTAAAAATGCCGCACACGGTTCAGGACAATACTGATGTCCACCATCTTCTGCCGTTAAAACAAGTCCACATGCTCCGCCTGCACAATATAACGGTTGCTGGGCGACTGAAATACATTCATCCAATTGAGTGGACCATCGGCAACCAGGTCCATCCAAGCACGTACCACAAGATGTCAAATGGGTACACGTCCATGGACATGTTGTTAATACATTCTTCTCTTTCATAGAATCTACACCACAAATTATTTTTAAATATCACAAATATTTTTCATTTCACAAGAAAAATTGTTTGATTTAAAATTTTCTATAAAGGAATGTTTAGGATTAAATATACTAAAAAAGGATAATATTAAATTAAATTTACATTTGATGCAATTGTCATGAATCCAATAACAATTGTCCAATCGATGACATTGTATGCAATCAGTCGCTTGACATTCATCAGCTGGACATTTCAATGTCATTTCGATGGGTGTTGCAATACTATTTGATTCTGGACACATTTCTTGAACGGTACATATACCATCGACAATACGACCCGTATCGGATGATCGTCGCTCACCGCCAGCTATCAACATAATCGCTGCTGCACCTCCAGCAGCGACCTGTGTTGGACACCAACGACAAGATCGTACGTGCGTACAAGATGAACAATCGGTTAATGTCGAACAATTGGTTGATAAAAATGGCGATATCAATTCGCTGTTACAGTTTAATCCCATGTTCTCATGTTTAGTATCTATAACAATATTTTTTATGATTATCTCACATGTTAGTGCATACTTCAAAGTACATATAAAATTCTGAAAAAGTGTTTGTATGTATGTATGTTTTTGTACAAATTAAATCAAACTTACGATTAACTATATCGGGAAAAGGACATTTATTGCCCTGTCCATGACAAGTTTCGTCCATCGTCCGTTCTTGATACTTCAGCGCGCAATAAGCGCAATCTGGTACTCGTAGACATTCTCGTCCGCGCCATAAAGAGCATAAATCGTTTGGGATTTCTATACGCCATACAACTAGATGCCGGCCACCCCAGCCGCCAATAACATAAGCAGATTCGCCAGATGGTATGCCAGATGATGGATCCTATAAAAATAATTTTTAAAAATGTATTAGTTTGAAACGAATTCAGGTACCAACTAATATGTCTATCAATTCACCTAAATTTAAAACGAAGTGTTATTAATTACAAAAGAAAAACTTTTTACTACATATAGAGGAACTAGCTTAAAATATTCTTGCTTAAAAATGTATCACAATCAAATTTTCTATTATTTGATTGGTTGATTGATTTATTTATTTTATATACTCGCCAGCGTTCATCGTAATATGTGAACACTGGCTTTCTCAAGCCAGTGTGCACACTGGCTTTACATAATTGAATTGTGTAAAGATAGAATGTTATGAGACAACAAGCTACTTCCGCCACGAGGAAAACATTCACGGAGGAGTCGTCATTTTCACCAAGAAAATTTTTTGTCACCGATCAATATACAAGGTGGCGCAAAAGTAATGTCATAATTTGAATTGGCCGCCATTTTTGCAGATGGCGCCAAATGTCAATGT
>WYDF02043185.1:0-12379 GCA_009867245.2 Adranes taylori | reverse complement strand
GGAATGCTCCTGGAATTTAATAAATGCTGTTGCCAGTTGTGGGTCTAAATTTAAATTTAGGGAAGGGTTCAAACTCACCACATATATAATACACCTGAATATTTCTGTTTAATTCTTCAGTATTATTTAAATTGTGAATGAAATGGCGGTTTAAATTTGATTAGTCACTTCACTAAATAACGTATGACCTCCCTCCTACACGTTTTATATTTTTAATTACGATTGTCATGATATAGGGAATTCTTAAAGTATTAGGGGCCATATGTTTAGAAGCATTTAAGTTGAATCTCTCATGTTAGGTATTATTTTAAAGAAAATCACAAGGATTATCAAAATATATAAAAATATACAAGGTGTTACTAAAAAGTTTTAAAATTTTTTATTTTGATCAGGTGAAACTACGAAACTTGTAAAATACATTCCTAAGCCCCGATTATTTTGGTAACTATCATCAACACCTCAAGAATAAAACAAATCGGCCTGAAGAGTTTTAATAATCCTTAGATGGTAAAGAATAAAAACCAAAAAAAAAGAGAATAAATTCTGCCGAAACAAACAGACAAAATGTTCTAGAGAAATGGTTTAAAATATAAAACAAGCATATTTTTCGGGAATGTATAATACGAGGATTTATTGATATCTAGTCAGTCTACACCGGTTCCATGGATAAAGAAAATATTGCGTTACCATAGTAACGAGCAATAACTTATTAGTAGTCTCGGTGTAAAGTTTCACGTCAAAAAGTCAAACCAGAGTTGCGCAATAAAATTTGAAAAATAAGATGTCGACCGAAATTGTGAAAATCGAAAAATTGGAGTATAGAGCCATTAGCAAGTACATGTATTTCAAAGGGTTAAAAGGTAAGCAGATTGATAAAGATATGTCTAATACCCTTGGCGATCAATGTCATTTGTATGCGACTGTGAAAAATTGGATTGCAAGCTTAAAAAGAGGTCAATTTTCCATTGAAGATGGAGACCGATCGGGGAGGCCAGTTTCTGTGTCCGTCCCCGTAAATATCGATGCAGTTCATGACACGATTTTGGGCTAAAACGAATATCTGAGGCACTGAATATTGCATATGAAAGCGTCCATGATAGTTCATGTCGTTTTGGCATTAGAAAAATGTTTGCAAAATGGATCCCCAAATGTCTGAATGTTGACCAAACGCGTGTAAGGGTAGAAGCATCGCGTTCGATCTGTGCTCGATTTGAAAAATGCAAACTTCTTAAGCCGTGTTGTTACTATGGATGAGACTTTGGTACATTTCTACAACCCAGAAACAAAACAGCAATCGATGGAATGAAGACAGTCTGGTTCTCCAAGGCCTAAGAAATTTTGTGTTAAAAAATCTGCTGGAAAAATGCTTGCTTCAGTTTTCTGGGATTGTCAAGGAGTAATCATAATTGCTTTTCTGGATAAGGGTAGAACAATAACTGGGAATTACTATTCGACGTTACTGACCACTCTACGAGAAAAAATTATGGAGAGAGGACCCGGAATTTTGTTGTTGCAGGACAATGCCCCTGCACACAAATCGCATGCTGTCATGCAATCAATTCGTGATTTAGGTTTCGAATTACGCGAACACCACCCTTATTCACCAGATCTGCCTCCGTTCGACTATTATGTCTTTCCTGAACTGAAAAAAGTTTAAAAGGTCGTAAATTTTCTTCCAACGAAGAGGTGATTGAAGCTGTGGAGGCCTGGTTTGCAGAGAAAGATGGTTTACATTTTTTTTGAAAGGTCTAGTGGCGTTGCAGGTTCGATTGCAGGTTGCAGGTCGTATCCAATTAAGTGGAGACTATGTTGAATAATCAAATATTTTGACTTTCAAATTTTGTTTGCTACTATAGTAGGCTAAGAATTTTTCAATAGATCCTCGTAAATACTACAAAATAGAGGGTAGAATACCTAAATAAAAGAAACAAATACGATTGCAAGATTTAGAGTAGAAGCGAAGAGAGGAGAAACAGGATATGAGACAGAGAGTAATTGTATAATATCTGGGAAAGAAATTAATTGGAAACACCTGGTGAAGAGATGTGAGGGGAATGACTAAGAAGAGCGGCAAAGAATGAAAAACTATGCAAAAGCGGTAGCAAATTATGTGGAAAAGGTAAGAGAGTGGATAGTCGATAAAAGAGAAGAGTTGCCTTCTTAAAAAAGCGACTGGCAAGTTGTTGGAAGTGGTTCTTAGTTGTTGGACAAATTTTGCATTCCTATGCTACAACTTGAGTTGATTTTTAAGTTTTTGGTGTAATAGTAGGATAGTAATTCATATGAAATATGAACGATAGTAATAAATATAATTATATATGAAGCGATGGTAATAAATACTATAATGGAATTTGTAAATTTATGCCAATTATAGTTGTTTACTTAATTAAAAAACTAGAAACTGCTGTTTGATGGCAATGTGTAAATTTTTGTTGTGTTACCTATTTCTTTAACATTTCTTGTTTCAGACAGCCATACGTTTCTATGACAAAGAAAAACAAAAGATAAAATTATACGTCCTTGCTATTTTCGCTTTTTAGCATCCGAGAAAAGATAAAATAAGTAACAACCTTGCCAGTCGCTTTTTTATTTTTAATAGGTCGATATAAATGAATTTTCCATTAGCAAATGAAACTACTTCCTTTTAATCAGTAATCAGCATAAATAATATTGATATGCACAAGTTTTAATTGGCAGACACTTATATAGTAAATATGAAATGATCTCTTTGACATTAAAAAGAAATTAATGATCAAATTAAAACAGTGTTCCAAAATTTGATTTATTGAATAAACATTCTAGATACCCGTAGCTACGAGGACAAGTAAATGCTTGCTTAACATGTGTGACAAACTCCCACTCGCGTCGCTAGGTTTGTCACAAATGGCGTAAACAAATGGGCAAATGTAAGTTCACCACGCGGTCAGTTTTTAATCCCTACTATTAAAAAGTGTCGTAAAATAAGGTCTCACCCCAGTGGACCTTCTTTTAAAAAAAAATTTATTGTTTATTTTTAAAAATATTTTACAAATTAAAGATTTTTTATTTTGTTTTACTTTTTTTATTTTCTTACTTACAACATTTTATAAATGATACTTAAATACGTTGCATAATTTGCCAAGATTAAGCAATTTATTTAGTTACATTAATTATTAAATTTCATATGATTACGATTTGATTGCCAAGTCTAAGCAAATCGTTTTACTTGTTAAATTCTTTTTTATTTATTACACAATACTTATTAAACTCATTATGTAGAATTACCAATAATGGTTTATACTTTAATTACTATTTATAACATTTAAATTAACTAATTTGAATTATCGCCCAATTTAAGATGCCTGCATAATTCTATTATAATAAACTAAACTCTATGCTATATGCTCTTACGCTAATTGCTTAATTACTAAAAACCATCTTAATCTTAATCCCCCATCGACCATCTTAATCCGTTCAATGCTTTTCTTCGAATTTTTAAACAGGCAAAATGCAAGGAGAGGTTAAACTAATTAGTAATAGATATAAAGTATTATAAAAATGTATTAAAATTTCAGAAATTGTAGAATTGTAGAAATATTAAAATTATCGCCCAATTTAAAGATGGCTGCATAATTCTATTATAATAAACTAAACTCTATGCTATACGCTCTTACGCTAATTGCTTAATTACTAAAAACGAACAAACTTCTGCGGAAGCGCAGAAGTCGCTTTATATACTCTGGCTGCTTGCGTAGCTCGAACGCTGTGTCACATAGGTGGGGACGTCATCTCGCGGATGTTTCTATGAAATAAGATTGACGTCTATAATTAATTAACATGTACATGTGCGCTTATAACTAGTATGTAAGTCCGTCACACTGACCATCTTAATCCGTTCAATGCTTTTCTCCGAATTTTTAAACAGACAAAATGCAAGGAGAGGTTAAACTAATTAGTAATAGATATAAAGTATTATAAAAATGTATTAAAATTGTAGATATACAGAGTGAGGCAATAGAACGTCCGTTTCCGATAACTCAGTGTGTATGATAGGTAACAATTTGAAATTTTGGGAATGTTATATGGTGCCAATACGCATCTTTTAAAATATTTTCAGATATACAGGATGCTTCAAAAACGTGTTACATCAAAAAACTTTTTTAAATGGAATACCCTATATATTTTAACTCTATATAAAACTCTTGGCTATCCTCTAACATCGGTAGAACTCTAAAAGTAATCTGTTCTGCAGTTCTCAAGTTTTGTAAAAAAAAATGTGAATTTGATATTCTAAATTAAAACCTCTCTGTGTCCAAACGCTACGAGATTAAGAAATAAAATTTGTTGTCCGCATTGGTTAAGGTCAGAAGATAATGCCTGTAGTACGAAATTGTAATTTGCAATATGAAATTTACAATTTTTTTAGAAATACAATTATAACTTGAAAACCGCACAACAGATTACTTTTATAATTCTACAGATGTTAGAGGATAGCGAAAAGTTTTAAATAAAATTAAAATATTTAGAGTATTCCATTTAAAAAAAGTAAACTTTTTGATGGTAAACCTTTTTTGAAAGTGTTACACCCTGTATATCTGAAAAATATTTAGAAAATGCGTATTTTGCAGCATATACCATCCCTAAAATTTTTAAATATTAGCTATTATACGCAGCGAATTATAGGAAACGGACCACGATTGTCCCACCCTTTATATCTTAAACTATGTGTACTAGATATAATGGAAATTTATGATTATATATGTGGTTTTTAGTACAACTAATAGTTTTTTTTTTCGTGGAAAAGGATTTCTATTCGCGTAACGAACTTACATAGTCCCGCGTGACGAACTTACGTAGGTTCCCTGCTACGTAGTTTCCCTGCTACGTAAGGGGCCTTGCGATACCAAGTAATTGACATGATAATCCTATTTTCATGGTGATTTTCTTATACATAAACGTTTTCATATCCACTGAACCTGTGTTAGTTTATTATATAACTAAATGTATTCTAAAGAAAATTAATGAAGACTATGTCCCATGTTGTTTTGCTTAAAAATCATTTATTGGTAGATATATGATATTGACTATGATACTATGTCTAATAGATACTATGTCAAATAAATAGGCAAGAGAAAGTGTGTTCAACCCTTGTTTACTTTACAATGTTGGTTCCATAGATGATCTTGGGAGTTCCTTGGCTTCCAAGCCATAAAACCACTGTTTCCAGAACCGTGTGTAATACATTGGTTTCTAAACCATTTAACCCATGGTTGCCATGGCTTCTAAACCATAAAACCACTATTTCCAAACCATTAAAGCCTTGGTTTCTAAACCATAATACCTTTGGTTTATACATCATAAAACAATGGTTTCGAAACCGTAAAGCCATGGGTTTTGACTCATAAACCAGTTGTTTCCAGTACGATGGGTAAAAACTTGGTTTCTAAACCATAAAATCATGATTTCCTAACCAAAAAACCATGGCTTCCAAACCATAAAACCACTGTTTCAAACCATAAAACGTTGGTTTCTAAACCATAAAACAATGGTTTCTAAACCATAAATTCATGGTTTTCAGAACCACGGGTTAAAACCCGTGGGTCACAAAAACAATTGTAAGTGGAGAAGCGCTCAACAGATTAATTTTATAATTCGTTTTAGAAAATGCAGTATATAACATTCCTAAAATTTCAAAATCATACCTATTATAGACAGCGAGTTATAGGAAACGGACACACTATTATCCCACCCTGTATATCTTCAACTAATTATTTTTTACTAGATGTAATGGAAATTTATTATGTTTATATATGTGGTTTTTAGTACAACTAATAGGTTTTTTTTTCGTAGAATGATTTCTATTCGCGTGACAAACTTACATAGGTTCCCTGCTACGCAAATTGACCGTGTGGTGAACTTACACATTCCTAAACAAATATCTTATTACTGCAGAATTTACTATCCTCCGGAAACGTGATTCTCGGGCGCCAGGTCCGTTTAACGTGAGACCGCACGTTAAACGGTCTTCTGTGGCTTACTGAGCAGTGGTCCTCAGTGGCTTATATTATTAGCACAATGATTCGGACAATGATGATGGCAGGAGTAGTAGACAACCATTATAGTTCACTCAACATCTTAGCGAACACGGGTGTTAAGATCGATAAGTGACTGTAACTAATCAGGGGTTCCAGTGGTTAGCAACGCTTACCAAACGTTTACTTATTCGGCGGTTGCCGCTGGCTATCGCTCTGCTTATATATCGGCTTGGCTGGTCGTCAACTGCTGGCTGCTGCTGTTGCTGCTTCATGTTGATGAAATTAATTAAAATATTCTATGCAAAATCTCGCTACTTATAGACGTGAGCCAAAACACAACTTTGGCTTCGTTATACGGGTCAGTGTAGACAATTACGTATTATTTACTACCAGATACGACCTCTACTCATTAAAGTGTAGCAACAGTAGTTTATGCACCAGCGACTACAAGCCAATCTCGTTTCTGTTATCATTGCGTCCTTATTCAATGCGTGAGACGTAATCGCAATCATACATTTCAATTATATTTACGTTTTACTTTATTAAGTGGCTTTTCCCAATGCCGTGTTGTCGCAATTTATTCATTTTATTTATTTGAAGTAACATGCTATGATACGCATGTTTCGGAAAGACAATTACCCCTTCTTCAGAAACTTTACCGCATTTCTTGCTACTAAGCTATATTATATGTTCATATCATCAGTTTGTAGTTTTGGAAAAATATTATTTTAGATAATTTTAGATTGTTTGCCGTCAACATGACAGCGACTATGTGTAAAATTAACACACTTAATTAAAGAAAGTGATTAAGATCGCTATATTTTTAAAATCTTTTAAATTTGATTCATTATGTTAAAGTCAATTACAATAATTTACACCAACAAAATTACGATATTCTAAATTACATTACTAAAACTATAATAATATTAACTTTAAATTAATATTTCATTTGAACTTCCTACTAAAATTTTCCAAATTATAAGAAAGAAAAATTCTTTTAGCAACCACTACCAGGAAGCAGGGAAGACTAATCCCATGGACCCATCACTCCCTTCGATTTCACTCCCTATCGTTTCATTCCCTTTCCTTTCAAATCTCCCCTAACCATTTCCCCGTTCTTCCCAATATGCCTACTCCCTTTTAAACTGTACCACCATTTTCCCTCTTCCCTTCATCTCCTCCAATCCACTACCCAAACACCATTCCTCACCACCCGACACCACTTCCATTCCTTACTTCTCATAACATTCCCATATCCTACACCCTCTTAACTGTCCTACATACTATGAAATCCCTTCTTATCTCTTTTGATCTTCTACTTTCATTTCATTCATTATTCTCTTCATAATATTCTTTTCTTACTTTTCTCATCCTCACTCCATTCAATCCCCTCGCATTCTTTCATCCAATGTTACCAATTTTCTCCTGTTTTTATATATTCTACACATTCTTTCTTCAATGTTCTTCCAGTACTTATTTCCTCTGTCCTCACTCCTACATCTAAACCTTGCAATCGTTCTTTTAGCCTCCATACTTATCCGTGACGCTAAGTAACCAGCCATCTCCTTGTCATCTATAATCCACCTGTACCTGGAGTTGCGATAATATATACATATATTATATAGTAGTAGCAAAAATGTGCTAAAGTTTCTAAGAAGGGGAAATTGTCTCCTCGAAACATGTCAAGGAGGCATTTTCTGGTCCTCCTAGCTAGGGATACCTAGAATGTTTATTCAATTAATGGAGCTTTGGAACACTGTTTTAATTTAATTGTAGACTCCATCACTGAAACGAATTTCAATATTCAGGAATTTAGTGGCATAAAGTACTTGTCACATGGCAAGAATTATTTGAATAAGTTCTTTTAAAATAATTTAAGACAATTTTGAAAGTATCATATGCAAATTTAAAAGCGTACTTCCATCGAAAATATAACGTTCCAATTAAGCCGAAAGAGAAAAATAACAATCCTTGATCAGGTTACCGAAATTAATTGTATAATTCATTAGATTCAATGTTAACAACAAAACGTTATGCTTAAAGATCTATTCCTATTATTTCAGATAATGATGATTCCACTGTAAAACACTAATTATACTTTCATATAAAACAAATAAAAATGCAACGTACTTGAGGTGATTAAAAAGATTTAATGATATTCATACTAAGCATAATTTCCGTTTGTTTATAGACTACACTTTCAGTTTGCAATCGCTTATTAAATATGTTTTATATATTTAATAATATACTATTGATTTTCTTTTAATAAGCCGTTAATAAGCGATATTTTATAGCTTTATAACATAACACGTTTATCTTAACTAATTTCACTTTATATCCATAAAATATTAAAAGTAGAACACAGTAAATATATCATGAAAAACTAACATAATAATAGTTACATTTATGATGAATTAGGATTACCATATAGAGCCTGGGAACGTGTGATGGATATTTAAACATAAAACAAAAGTAATGGAAGGCGGAATTACCAATTAGTACAGCTAATATTTGCGTCCAATAACTAATCCAATAATACATCCAATAAGTAACCTTCACTGACATAATTCATACATATGCATATAACAAAACTAAATATAGTACACATACCTAACTAAATTACATTATATAAATTTTTTTTTACAAAAATAAACTCGATAATATATTTTAACTACCATAGAAAAAGAACTAAATAAACCAATCAAAACCTTGTTCCCTCTCCCTTTTTCTTTTCTTCCTAGAAGGAATAAGGAATCCCATTGATCATGTTCATTCCTTTATCCCCTTACCCCTTCCATCCCTCTTCCTTCCTCAACTGTCCCTTCATCATTCCTATACTCTTACACACCCTTACATTGCGTCCTAACCATCTTTCCTCCTCTATTTTCCTCTCTTAGCAGGAATAGGCAGTCTTTCTCTTTGGTTCATCTCCTTTATGCCCTTCCTTCTTCTTTCTCTCCTGAATAATTCTTTCCATTATCCCCATATTTTTTATTCCTTTTCCCAAGCGCAATCTTAAATTACTCGTCTACCATTGCCTATGCTTAGATCTGCTCTCATATACTCCGGCATTCCCTCTCCATTCATTACACTGAAATATTTTCCATTATATCTCCCAATCCTCAATCTTTTCAATCTTTCTTGCACCTCAATATCATTCATCATTATCTCAACTTCATTTGCAGCTTCGTCCATATCACACATTTTCTTGAACCATCTTTCCATAAACCATCCTATTTTTTCCATACACTTTATTCCTCTCTTTTGCGCATTCATTGAAACAGCTACCTCTTCTTTCATCCTCCAATTTTTTCAAATAAACCATACTTTTCTAACTTCTTTATTCCGACATTTAAACTTCCCAAATTCTTTTGAAAACTATCTCACTCCAATTATTCTCTTCAATACTCCACACATCACTCTTTCCATCTCTGCACCCCAACAAAATACTTTCCACACAAACTTCCATTATGGTGATACTCATTCTCACCGAATCCCCAAATTTTTGCGTTGTTTACTGCCAACCTCCTATACCCTTTGCAAATCCCATTATAATTTAACGTAAAACCTAAATACTTATACATTTTCACAGATCAATCCCATTTCCTCCTAACTCAAACTTGTCATTTTTGCTGCTCCTCCCACCTTCTTTCTTATACACCATCACTTTCGTTTTTTTCCACATGCGCCTCTAAACCTCTTTTCTCCATATACCTATTCACCCTTTTAATCATTTCTTCTTTCTTTCTATCCATACACACAAAATCATCCACACTACCCCACTCATTTACACTACCCCTCAACACTGCCAATTTATCAACACATTTTTGAAATCTGACATATAATGTTAAACAACCTCCCGTTATTAGACATCCCTTTATTGTCTCATCCCTTACCTTATTTTATATCATTCAGATCCGCAATTTCCCACTGTTGCTCTTACTTTTCTCTCTTCGCACATTTCTCTTACAATCCCAATTATTTTTTCTGACATTCCTACTTTTTTTCATCCTGATCCACAATTTCTCTCTCACTCTGTTGTCACTTGCTACTAGTAAATCCAAAAACATGATATATAATTTCTTTCCTGTACATAACTCTTGATTCATCAGATAATTTATGATTACCAAATTATTAATTTTGCTTGTTCCCTTTATAAATTCATTTTCCGGTTTTGACAACACCCTGTTCTCAGTCAAATATCTCAAATTCAATCTTTTTATTCATTATTTTTTCAAATAACCTATATATGACATTCATTATTGTAACCCCTCTATAATTCTCCACCTGCGTCTCCTTCTCCTCTTTTATACATCGGATTATTTCACATTCTCTCCATTCGTCTGGCATATACCCCCTTTCCTCCTATTCCAAATTTTATTAAATCTTTTTACTAATGCCTCAATTGTTTTTTTTTTTATTCAGACATCACCACCAAACTTCACTTGGAATTCCAGCATGGCTTGTCGCACTTCCTTAGCCCATTCTCCTTATTGCCTCTAATAATTCCTTCATCCTCATTCTCGTCCATACTACTTCCACTTATCCTGCATCCTTTTCTCTTTCCCTTTTCTCCATGCATTCTTCTCCATCGCCTCACGTATTCTTAGATACTTCCATATATCCCTTCTTTCGCCACATATCCTTTTTACTTCTCTTAGTGTACTTGTTATATTCCTTCCGTTGCAATTCCCTTTCTCTAACTCTCAACACCTCCCTTACCTTTTTTTCTCTTTCCACGATTCTTTATCAAAACCATTCCAGACCTTCCTATTTCTCTTTCAATCACATTTCCCATTTCTCATTTTCTAACCTTTCCTTAAATTCCCTGTTTTCTTTATTGTTCCATCTTTTTTCATCTCCTTTCGCGTTTTCTTTTTCCTTGTCCGAACTCCATTTTAACCTCCATTCAACCTTAATCGAAAAGTGATCTGCTTCCACTCTTTCTCCTATCTTAATATTTTCAACAAATTCTCTCGCACTCTCATTCATTAAAACAATCAGTTATCAACCTTCCCCTATGTCCTCTAAAAGTTATTTTCCCCATATTGTCTCATACAACCATTACCTACTATCAACTCCTCCCCTTTTTTCAAACATTCCACACACTTTCTTCTCCTAGCATCCACAACTTTGTCTTTTGATTTTCATTCACCACATTCACCAGCATTACGAACATTTCCAAATACCATCTCTCCTATTTTCGCATTCCAGTCCCCTAATATTATTAATACGTCTACTTCCTCTTCTATTTATTTTAACCTTCCACTCATTTTGTTCATGAAATCCTCGATGTTAACGAAAAATCCAATTAAAAGAATTTACACAATCTGTTACTGACTTCTATTAAAACTACATAATTATGTTGATTAACTAAATAAATACGTATTCAAATAATTTTCCCATATTTTTTGGAACAATTAAAAATTAAAACATTTATATGAGTATTCTCTCATTATAAATAAACATCTATATGAATTTTCTCATTATAATAAATATTATTCTTTTATTTATTCAAAAAAAAGTGATGGGTGCTATGCCAACATTTATCTATATTCGCCCACATATGTATTTGCACAATCATCTATTGATTAATTAAATCCATAGATTATAACAATCAAATAATTCGCAATAACGGATCCTACGATCATCGGTACGTAATTCTTGTATGATAATTAGTTGTTCATATTTGTAACTTATAACTGAATATTAAGAATGAATTTAAACAAATAGTAATCATTCCGATGATGTATATATTTAAACATGAGTTTGTTACTAATAATAGTTATTTGCAATGGCTTAATGATGACTGCGGACTGATGTAATTTGTATACGATCAAAATTAGTTGAATTGCTATCTATATTAACAGTAATACTTTTTTTGGTATGTCGCACGTTTCTGTCTGATTTTTGGACAAGAAGAGAGTCTCAGTATATGCATACGCAGTTCCGTCTTTACGCATGGACACTGGGCAAGTGCCTCGAGGGAGCCACAAAAATTATATGCCTTTAACGTTCAATTTGTATGGGGCCTCAAATAAAAAAAGTGCCCAGGACCACATAAATTGTAAAGACGGCACTGTGCATACGAGGATGATAACAGTAAAAGCCAAAGTTCCAATAGAGCGAATGAGGGATTTGGTGAGTCAGTGAATGTAAGGATACGAAGGTGTGTGCAAAGAGATTTTGATGTATGATGCAGAAGTATGGGCAGTGAGTGAGAGAAAAGATATAGAGAGGATGCAAATAGGATGTATGAAAACGATAATTGGGAAGGAAAAGTCGACGCCGAATGAAAGTGTAATGTGAATGGGTTCAAGAAAATGGTGACATATGAGATGAATGTGATGATGGAGGATAATGGT
>WYDF02043174.1:0-12379 GCA_009867245.2 Adranes taylori | reverse complement strand
ACATATATTTTGTAAAATTTTCGGATTTTTATGTGAAAAATAATATTTTTTTAATTTTACTTTGGGCCAAAGAGGAATGTATTTTGGGCCGCATGCGGCCCGCGGGCCACGTATCGAACACCCCTGCCTTAGATTTAGTAGTTAATTTAATTATGTTTACATGTAATAAATTGTATAAATTATGAATTCGTAAAATTTTATTATAATTTCGCAAATAAAATTTGAATAGAACCATTCCTCGCTCATGGAATTATGATTTTTGTACATATTAAAAATGGCAATAATACTTAAGTAAAAAGAGCGTGAAGCAAGTAAATTGAGTATTTTAAGTGTTTCATGTACGTAAACAAAATAAAAATATGGACTGTGAAAAATTGCACACTTAAAAGATACTAAGTTTTCGAACTCGGCAAACATGTTTACTGAAAAATTACATGTGTCATCATTGATAAATTTTCTGCGTCACTCTTATGGCACCTAATCAGTTCGAGATATTTTATGTACATACTGAAGTTAGGAGATTGTAGGGAACAGAAACTGATGGGAAATATTAATGTATACGAGGAATAATCAAAGAATCAGCTAAAGTTTCATTTAACTTTAGTTGATTCTTTGAAATATTGGTTCTATTATATTCACTGCATGTATCTCAATTAATGAAGATGCTTTTGGCTGGTAAATAAGAACGCCATATTTTTGAGATATCGATTCTTTGTATTGCCAAACTGTTATAGATCAAATCTATTGATACTTATGTATTTGTAGCTAATTGGGGTGATTTTTTAAATCCCGCCGATTATAGCATTCTCCTATACAATACAGTGAATAGGCACATGCAATAGAAACAATACGTTTGCAACGAAAAATATTTCTTTTTTATTTTACTTGTTTTATTAATCTTAATATTTATAATACGTGGTATGATTCAAATCGCGAGTTTTAACTGACTGAATTTATTTATAATCCAAAAGTTAGTTTAGATGATCCATTACGCTGCATTAGAAAAGTAAAAATGATAACGTATCGAACTAGATGCAATTTGATTTTAGTTATTTTTTCTTTAGACCTGAGGGCGTTTATGATCGAAAACTTCTCTCATCAACGTCGAAGTTGGCAAATATAACTCATCTAAACGTCGGATTATTATTGTGACTAATGAAGATGATCTATGATCTCGTCCAGTCAATGGATACGATCGAAGATATGAAACTTAATGAAGTATGGTACGTCTTGAATGAATATCGTTTACTGACGTCGAGATTGAAGTGGATTGTTGTCGTTTAATTGAGCTCATTCCCTGTCGGTTCATGAAATTAAAATGATGTTCATTACTGTTTACGGGGTAAAGCCATCCTTTACCCGAAGTTAGTGGCAATATAATCTTGATTTGATCCTGGTATTAGTACTGGTAAATTTACCAACAAGCGTGGTGTCATTAGAAAATGTAGCTTAATTGATCTTTTTGCAGTGGTTTCGTTGGCATTCTCGTGGAATCGGTGCTCTTGGCATTGATTTTCCAACTTTATTTTATGGCGGTCCCCTTCTCTCAACATCGAAGGCACGGTTAATGGCGAAGGGTTATGAAGACTGCGATAAAGAATACAAAATTGAAAATTGAAAAATCGGAAGACAATGCTTAAGTAAAGGGTGTCGTGTAATACTTTGCTCGATATTTAGAATTTTAGTTTAGTAGTAGATTGACTGTAGTAGATTTGGGGATTGTTGTAGATTTAATTTTATAGTTGATTTAGAAATGATTAACTTAATAGCAAATCACTATTAAGACTGTGAATTTGCTAGCCGATCAAAAGATAGATCTTATCGTTTTGATTTCCAATTATTTTTTCAGAGAACGCAAATATCCTCGCCCAATAATGAAGAACAAAATTCGGAATTGCATCTTCCTACTTGTGTGGACCTATCATACGTGATTTTTTTACGAGAATATACTCGTAGAGTATCGTATGCCGCGATGGTGGCTCTACGAGACATAAAGCCCAAGAGGCGTTGAAATGTAGAACAGTCAACAGAAATCGTCGATTAATTCATTGGAATTATAAGGATGAAAGTCGTAAGAAATTCTAATAAAAAAATTCAATTTGAAATTTGGGAATGGTTCTACTAACTAAGGTCATCATTGGTTCATACTTCATCATTGCTCGAAAGATGGCATCTTTGAGGTCAACCTTATCCACTTCTAGTTTTAATTGAGGCACCAGATTCAAACACGTCTGCTTAGCTTGCTGCACCTGTTCTAGTTCTGAGAGAAAAAGCCACCCCAATAATTTTAATGGCACTGACGATGTTGTAATTTCTACCTTTTTGATCAATTGGCTTCTGGTTTTTGGGTATATGAGTAGTTGCTGACCCTTCCTTCAACAACGCCGTCCACCTGCCTTGACCTATTCCTGAATCGCTCTAAAATAGTACCCGTTCCCCAGAGCTTTTTTTTGGGGTCTAGCATAAATAGTTTGGTGGTTTGATACTATTTATACTGTAATTTGAAAAGCCAAGGTGGCAGATGACAACTAACTTCCGGCTGTCATTCTGGGATGTTCCCCGACTCAATTTTTGCTAACATACTTGAATTTATTTGCGGGAAATATGAATTTTAGGCTGGTGGAGTTGAACTGGTGACATTTGATTGGTGGGGCTGGAGGCTGTTTCGGAGACTCTTTTGGGGACTCTTTGAGGGACTCTTTAGGATGCTCTTTGAGAGGCTCTTTCGAGGTCTCTTTGACACGGATTTTAGTAGTCGTGCGTGTTTGAGGACTGCAGCGGGGAATTTTGTATTTGAGGTCATGCCACTCGATTCTATCAGGGTAGTACACGAACCAATGTACCACGAACCAGAGGCGGGCCAAAACCTTGCATCGATTATTTTTTATCCAAAATATTGAAATGAGGTTAGCAGCAAAACCAATATGGCGGATTTGGAGGATGTCCTGCTTTGGACTGAAAGCATATGGTGAAGCTGGGGGCTCTGTAGAAGATCTGGCTGTGCTCCGCTCAGGGCTCTGTCCCAGAGCCTGGGTGGGGATCTGTGCTGGGAGACGTCATGACCTTGTCACAACAGGTTCTCAACGTAATCTTCTTCTTCTTGACGCTGTCATGTGTGGGGTCTATCATAAATAATCGCACGCTTTTGCGTTTGAAACATATCAGGGTCGGGCGACATGATATTTTCCTGGTCCACATTTTGAATATTGGTAAGAGTGCTGAGATGCTACAGGGTTGTCATAGAAAAATATTATACCGGGACGTCCAAACATGGTCATGGATGACCAAAAATTTAGAATAATATACAGGGATGTCAAAATATTTTTGGAAAAAATCTATTAAAAATATTGAAATGTGGTTAGCACCAAAACCAATATGGCTGACAGGGTACTCCTGATTATTTTGGGACACGTATGGGACTCTTCTAGACACCTCATGGACACTTTAATACGCTTCTGGGATACTTCTAGACATTTCTGGAACACTTCTAGACACTTCTGGGACACTTCTGGCACAATTCTGGGAAACTTATGAGAAACTTCTGGTACACTTCCGGACACTACTGTTTATCATGCATGTTTGAGGTTATGTTATACTCTTCTTCTTCTTATAGTTATTATTCGTAGACCGTCTTACGCCTTGGCAATACCGTGACCTATATCCAATGTTATGTTTTATTGATATTAGGAATTTTTGTAGCTGGTATGCTTGGTGACGATGTAAATCCTTTGGTTGGTTACTCTTTATCGGTTCACTTGAAGCTTTCGACGCAAGGTAACGCATGCTCTGGAATTTACTTCCAGTGTTCTCTTCCTATCTCTCTTGCTCAGGGTTTTCCCCTCTTTTTTCTATATCTGATTCAGCATACATTTTATCTCCCTTCTCTCTTATTCTCTCCTTCCTCTCTATGCTTCCCTCTCTCTATGCTTCCCTATCTCTATGCTTCCCTCTTTATATAAAATATAATTTTTCTCTAATCCATCGAAATAAATTAAAATAATTACTTAAAAGTTTTTATCTTTTAGAATAAATCGAGTGATTCAAAATACAGTCCTAAATAAAATTATACGAATTGTTTTAATTGTGAATTGTTTTATTTTTTAAGTATTTCATAATAAGTATTGTATTCAATATCAAACTCTTTTGTTTTGGTATATGAAAATAAATTGTGCAAGCCGTGCAAGTGTATAGTAAATATTAAAGGGAAACTTGTTTTTCTTTTTATGTAAACGATGCCATACATGTGTTATACAGTGTGGGGCAATAGTACGTCCGTTTCCAATAACTTGATGTCTGTCAAAATCCTCTTCTGTAAGCTCTTGATGTAACTGAATATAGTAAGGGTGCAGGTGCAATCGATTTTTTTCAAGACTCGTTGAACAGATCTTTTATTTACACCGGTAATTTCACTGATTTTTCTTTGACTTACATTTGGATTTTCTGTAATTGACAATAGCATTCTAATTCATTCTCTTCATTTGTTGCCTTTTTAGGTCTCTTGGTTTTAGTGTACTATACATTTCGAGTCTCTATAAATCTAGTCAGTAGGTTCTCGAAAACTCTCTTTTTTGGATGTCTTCTTTCTGGATATTTTTCCCTATAAATTCTACTAGCCAAAAACAGTTCCTTTCGGATGCACCCAATATGAAAATCATATCTACTAATTCAATTTTTGAATAATTCATCTTAACTGCACTTTTGACAATTTAATCTGACAACTCGTATTATTGCTTTCCTATTTTCATTTGTTTCTTTTTTTAATTTTCTCTCTAACTTGATTAATATGCATATGTATAACATTGCAATTTTAAGTTTTCATATTTATCGTAAAAATCGCTAAACATAGGTATAGGGACAATACACATGGGTGGACAAAAAAATTTATTGTACAGCACTTGCTGTAAAAATATACAGGATGGTCCATTTATAAAAATGGAGTATAGTTGATAATAAAAACAAGGCACAGGTATTATTTTTTGACCTTAGCCTATCGGCACAACAAATTTTATTTCTAAATCTCGAAGCGTTTGAAAATCAAAATATATAGGGTATTCAATTTAAGAAAAGTAAACTTTTTCATGTAACACTTTTTTGAAAAAGTGTCACCTGAAAACTTTTTTGAAAGATGCTCATTTGTCAACATAACACATCCCCAAAATTTCAAATTGTTACCAATCATACCCGCCTAGTTAATGGAAACAAACGCACTATAGACCCACCCTGTATATGAATTACCGGTGCTTCAAATTGTTTATGAAATATTTTCTTTTTGTTGTTATCCATACAATTACAATTCATTATATCAATAGGTTTATTGTTTTAAAGAAATCAGATGTTTTTCAAACTTTTAAACTAAATATATAATAATCCCAAGTTTAAGGTCGTTGAACTCTAGGAAGATCCTTGTACACTTGCATTATTTAAAAAAAAATTGCATTTGAATTGTTCAAGTATTTGAAAGGTGCGTACTCACTTGTTTAATTTTTTTTGAAATTAAATGATACTTTTTTAACTAAATATAAATAAATCTCCATTTGTAGTAAGAACAGATGATTGTATCTTAATCAGATTAATATTTCCAGTACGACTTTTCATCCGATTTTACGCAAGTAAAAATCTATTTACAATAGATCTATAGGCAAATATATAAACCAAATGACTTAAAGTAATTAATATTCATTGATACTTTTTACAATATTTAATGAATCTTTACAATATTTTTATAGTGAATTTATGTGTTTCGTTGATCACTTCAATTCCAGTGGAAGGATTGAGAATATAAGCCGAAATATTTCGATATATTTGAGTGATTCATGTTTTGGCATACGTTCGGTTAGGACCTGACGGCTATCTGCATCTTCAAAGTAATGTTTTCCAAGTATTGTTTCAGCTGAGCAATACGTTTTAGCATAATGATTAATGCTTTCATATCAGCAGTATATTTATCTACTGGTGTCGCGGAGTCTAATGGTTCTCCTTCTTTGTCGATTAGCATAGAAACGCATCCGGGATCATTCAAGTTGTTGTGAATATTAGCGTTGATATCTACGGTAGGATTAACGTTTTCAGCCCCAGCATCACTTCCTATGTTATGTTGACAGTAATTAGCGTTTTCGCTAAAGTTTTCTTGGCTTACAGTAGCTATACTGTATGATGTAACTAGCGACTGATGTTTTTCCAATAATGGTTTCACAATATTTTATATTTAGCACAACGGTTCCCCCATTTTGCTTACGTGCATCGAAATTATGATTTAATTCTTTTGACATTACCAAGATATCTAAATACATCTTTTCATCTTCTTTTGTGTAATTAGATGGCATAGTATTGAAAATCAAATCAAGAAAACCAGCTGTTTTCTGGTACGTTCCCTCGTCAACTTTAATAAGTTTGTCTTCGATGAGAACACGCTTCTCACTAAGTAACCATGCACAGATTTTTTATTCAAATGCTAAATCCAATGCATTAGTTAGGTTCTGATATTATCTTTTTCTGTCCACCTGATGTTGTTGTCCAACCCTGTCTGGACTGGCAAACATTTTACGTTTAGTATATGTCCGAGGAGTTGTAATCTCAGCAGTTAGCGCTGGCGGACTAACTTCCTTATCTATTAAAGCCGTCGACATTATGATGTCATGTACACACATCTATTCAGTACAAAATCTGATGAAAGACTAGCATTTAAATTTGAAATCAGATAAATTAGATGTGCACTCGTTCGCGTTCAAACAGAGAATAAATACGGAGAAGCATGTATAGAATACGGTGCGTTATTTGTATAACGTATCTTAGTAATGAACTGCTACATACAGAAAGTATGTGTAAAGCAAGTGGGTCTGTAGCCTCAGCTCCCTTAAGATAGCGACACATTAGAGACCAAATATGGTTAGGAATTATGTATAGATCAAGGGTGTCTGTAACACAGACACCCTTAAGTTTACGACCCATTAGAAACCAAATATATAAGTGTTTTGTGTAACGACACCCCGTATTCCATACGGGTTTATGTAGAAAGGAGATATAGATCTAAGTATTAGAGAATTGCGACCCCGTCAAATTGAGGGGGTTATTTATAAATCTCAGAACTTGAGAATGAGACACTGTACGGTGTAGCCTCTCTAATAACTGGAATGTATGAAGCAAAATATGGTTACAATAGTTAGATAAACGCAAGAGGAACGAAACGTTCCGCTTAGAAAATGGGAGATAGTTAAATCAAAATAATAATCTAGTAATGTTTATAAGATATTGGAAATTTACATTTAAATATTGCTGATCAATGTCACAATTTCACTTCACAATTTGAAAAATGTGTATATATTAATAAGATTAAAATAATAAACAGCTATGCGTACTCGTGCACGATTAAACTGTGATGTGTACTCGTTCGAGTTCAAACTGAA
The DNA here is from genome assembly GCA_009867245.2 of Adranes taylori. Taxonomy (NCBI): domain Eukaryota; kingdom Metazoa; phylum Arthropoda; class Insecta; order Coleoptera; family Staphylinidae; genus Adranes; species Adranes taylori. The sequence goes on along the minus strand of WYDF02043174.1, from coordinate 4,976 downwards.
AATGACTGCAGCGGAGCTGAGCAGATGTATTTATAGGTGTGTGTGATACACATCGTATGATAGAAAATAGACAATGCGCGCGTTCCAGAGATTGAACCGAAGAATAATACAGCAAAACAAGAATAAGCAATAAGCGTGCACGTGTTCATGGAACGAATTCTTCGTCTAGATATAATTCGTGGAACATGATAACGGAACATGATAACGGCGTATCAGCAATTTCAGGGTCAGACAGAAATAAAACATGTCCGGACAAGAAGAGAAGTCCTCGAAAACCGGCCACGCATATTTCATGGAAAACAATATCGCTAGATGGTGGGTCAGCAAGTTTGAGGTTAACAGTCTAGACATAAATAAAATATGCTTCGACATGAATAAACTTCTTAGAAAACCGTCTAGACATGGTAACGTGATACAGAAAGTATGTAAAAGAGTAAGAGAAGATTATAAACTAGGATACCCGAACAAGATCTATAGTTCTCTATAAGCGCTCGTTTGTTCAAGTACTGCCTCTAAAATAACTGTTTAGAAAAGTACTGCTTGCTTCTAGAAGTGCTAAATGTTCTTACCGGAGTTCTAAGGACTGTTTTTGTGCTATCGCGAATTTCAAAAAATCTTTGGAAGTGCAATGGATCACTTACTTCCTCTATTCCCATTTGAACGGCAACGAGGAGTTGCATCGAGCGAGACTACCGATCATAGTTTTATATTGACCAAGTTATTGAAGACTTTAATAAACAAGAAGATAACGAGACATCCGAAAGAACCCTTATCGGTGAACGAAACTACTTTCTGAGTACATCGCGTTCGCTTAAATGATCTATAGCTCTATGTTGTGTTCGCGTCCTGGTACCAGTTATACATCTGGTATCCTATGTATTGAAAAGAAAATGTTCTGTATCTTTCAATCAGTTGATATGGTTTAGTTTAGAGCAGTTTTACAATGAAATGTAAAAGTATGTATGCAACAATAATAATGGTAATGGCAGTTATTATAAATACACAAACTGTGACTCAAACCAAAGCGAAATGTAGATCAGTTCGGAAAGGAAACGAAAATAGTAATCTCTGATGGTTGCAGTATGGAATTCTCTAGTTCAAAGGGCAGAAGGGTTCAAATTGAACAGATAGATTTATCGATTATATTCTATCAAAGCGAGCTTCGAACGCTAAAACACTTTACGCCGCTACTAAACCTTCAACACAAAGCGCTAACATATTAGCAATTCGACTAGTTCTATACGGCATGTTTAGAACGCATATCGAAAGAATTAGTACAGATAACACAGATGGCCAGAATACTCGAAGTTATTTTAGTAAATCGGAGTAAGGTGATACTAGATTTTCAGATCCAAAATGACTTCATCGGCCAAGATCAAGTGAAACAGCACAGCCGCGACTTGAAAGCTAGAATTGAATGATTTGTCGTGGAATGTAAACAAGTACAGAAACAACTGTAAAATAATGTAACAAGCAAACAACTCGTATCGGAATTCAATAAACTTAAAACATTAATCGTGACGAAAAGAATATTTATATCATGTATTATAGCAAATGTAATATGTCATGTATTATAACACTTTATGTATTGTTAAAAATCATCCAGAAGTTAATAAAATCTGGATGGTTTATGTTGAACTAACAGATATTGAAAATATGTATTAAGTAAGCGGTAACGTTTCGTTAGCCCCTTAAGCTAACAACATATTAGAAGCTAATTACAGATAGAAAAATATATGGGGCCAAGGAGTCTATAGACTACCTTAAGGAGCGAAATATATACGAAATGTATGTATGCAGCAAGGTGTAGCATCTTGCTACCCCCTTGAGTAAATGGATTAGAAGCGAAATAACAGATATAAGTACTGGAGAATACGACCCACTCAAACTGAAGGGGTTATATATACATCTAAGTACTAGGGAATGAGACCGTATGGTGTAGCCTCCCTTGTAAATGGGATATATAGAGCTAAATATACACAAATAAGAAAGAGTAAAACAATTAGCGCATATAGACCTGGCTCGGATATGAAAACAGTTTGATCTTTTCAATTTCATAGGGGGTCAGTGCTACAGACTCCCTTCAATTCGTTCCGAGTACACTTCCCTTCGGGGAATACCTTCAATATTATTGCGTGTCTCGTATTTGTATAATACAAATATTTAGTGGTATCGTGAGCTTTGATCCAAAGTTCTTCATTGCCTTTAGCTTTCGGTTTTATACAAATACTGAAAGTGCCGTTTGGAACACTGGGCACTATATTGAACGTTTTTGTACAAGCGACATTATTAAATTGGTATTATAATCGGAAACGCGTCTGCTCTTCAATGAGTTTGTAACACACGTCAACACTTTATTTTTCCGATGTCTAAATTTCAAAAGTACACCCACTACTGATTCGATTCTACTACCAAGACTATACCGTACCAACGTGTGTGTATACTAACTGCATTCGTTCACCTATCTAGATTTCGTGTAACTAATTTGGTTTCATTTTTTAGTCAAGTACGAATCGGTGTTACTATGTTGAAAGTTCGTTTTGATACCGAAAGGATGTACGGTTTCGCGTCAAATGATTTTACAAGTACATGTCATAACTCGATTTGGGCCGATAAGCTAAACTTTACATGGACCGCTACGGAACAAGATATGTGCGTGTTTTCCATAAGAATCAATGCAATTTTCGCTTCAATCTATAACAAATACACGTTTTTTATTTAAATTCATGTAAAACGAATCACAACGTGGTTCTCCCATTAAAAGAAATTACATTTAGATTTATTTACGATTTGAATAATAATAATAACCACAAAAATCAAACACTCAAAATATATCATCATAACAGAAAAAGCACTCAGACTAACTGGATAGAATTAGTGCGCATGCGCCGATTACAACGACTGATAAGAGTGGAGTAAGCAATACTTTTCGAAATAGTCCTTTTAGAATCTACTGACCTCAAGCTCGCTGAGTCGCCGTCTGGCGTTATCGTGTGCCCTGAAATATGTCGAGACGGTACTCGAGGAATTTGATTCATGTCGAGACATGTCTTATTTCTCTCTGACCCTGAAATCGCTGATACGTCGTCTGTCGTTATCATGTTCCACGAATTATATCTCTAACTAAGAATTCGTTTTCTAAGAATTCGTCCTATGAACACGTGTAAGTTAACTGCTTATTTTTATTTTGCTGTCTTATTCCTCGATTCAGTCTCTGCAACGCGCGCACTATCGATCTCTCTATCATACGCTGTCTATCTCTCTCTCACACACATATATGTAATAAATACTTCGGCTCAGCTCCGCTGCCGCCATTCTCAGTTTGAACTCGAACGAGTACACATCACTGTTAAATCGTGCACGAGTACGCATAGCTCTTTATTATTGTAATTATATTAATATATACAAATTTTTCAAATTTCGGTGATAAATTGTGATATTCGTCAACAATATTTAAATGTAAGTTTCTAATAACTAACAAACATTACTACTTAATTATTTTGATTTATCTTAGAGGAACTTTTCGAGAGGAACTTTACTTAGAGGAACTTTTCGTTCCTCTTGTGTTTATCTGATTATTGTACCTATTTTTTGCTTTACATATTCCATTTACTAGGGAAGCTACCCAGTACGGTGTTTCATTCTCCAGTAATTAGATGTATATGTAACCCCGTCAATCTAAGGGAGTCGCAGTGTCAAGTACTTAGATGTTCCTTTATAAACCCGTAATGTACGCGGGATCTCGTTACGCATAACACGTATATGTTTGGCTTCTAGTGTGTCGTTTGCTTAAGGGAGACTATGCTACAGATAGCTCTACACATAACCTCGCTCCGCACATAATTCCTAACCATATTTGGCTTCAAATGTCTCGCTAGCTTAAGGGAGTCTGCGTTACTGACCCCCTTGCTCTACACATATTTTCTATAACTAGCAGTTCATTATTAAGATACTTCATTCAAATAATGCATCTACTCCATACATACTTCTAAGTTTGAACGCGAACGGGTGCATATCTAATTTTCCTAATTTCAGATTTCAGTGCAAATTTTTCATTAGATTTTGTACTGAATAGATGTATGATGTATTAAATCATAATGCCGAGAGCTGTAACATATAAAGAAGCTAGTTCAGCAGCGTTACTCCTCAGTCATATGGTACACGTAAAATGTTTGCCGACCCATACCGTGTTTGACAACAATATCAGGTAAACAAAAAACGAAAATGTTAGAACCAAAGTAATTCATTGAACGTAAAATTTGAATCCAAAACATGTACATGGTTACTTGGTGAGAGTCGTGTTCTCATCGAAGAAAAACTTATTGCACTTGACAAGAGAACGTAGCAGAAAACAAATGGTTTAGTTCAGCTATTCTCAACACTAGTGGTCCGCGGAGAAATGTTACTAGTCCGCGGACAATTTTTTCTATCCGCGAAAAAAATTTACTAACCAAAAAAAAAATAATAATAACTAAATTTTAATTTATAAAATTACGAAATACAAATATCTTAAACTAATTTTAATTCTATGTAATTTATGATTAGTACGGCACTGAAGAAAAATTCCCGAAATCCTTACAAGTGCGCACAGACATCGGCCGGCTGACTCTCTATCTTCTGGGAGTCTGGGTGTTTTTAAGTTATTGTTAAACGAAACATTATAATAATTATTATGTTTAACTGGATTGGGCCAATATAAAAGTAAGTTTATTGATTATTTATATACTTATGTAGGCGCTAATAAAAAAATATTTTCTAACCCTTAATAACATGAACCGTAAACAAGGCACGCTATTTAATTTTTTGAATACCAGTTCAACATCTCAAAAAAATGACGACGAAACAGGAATTCCACCAGCAAAAAATAAAAAACCAGTTATCAGACACTACAACCATGATTATTTAAAATATGGTTTTATTCTTTGGCCCAAATCTACGGAAGAAGATGTACGTCCGATGTGTATCATTTGCCATGA
>WYDF02043163.1:0-12380 GCA_009867245.2 Adranes taylori | reverse complement strand
ATATATCGGATTTAGTCCATGCAATATACTTATAGTCGTTTTACGACGGCTTATCATCTAGTTAAAATAATGTTTGTAAATTATCTTTATTTATGGTAAGTTGTTTAATGAACTAGTGGTTTTAGTTGCATTCTAAGTTCAATTGATTACAATAGAATAAATTGAAAGGACCTTTTGTATCGTGAGTTGTAGAAAGGTGGGGTTATAGCATCAAATGATAATGCAGTAAAGATCGAACAATACTATTCTATATCATTTCAATTTACCGATACGCAAAAGGATCAATAACATATAAGACAATAACCCAACAATTTTTACCTAAACAATATCGAAAATTGTTAGATTTACGTTCAAAAATTTCTAATTTCATAACTTGCTTTAATTTGCAAGTTATGAATTTCGATTTTTTATGTCTCATTCAATGAATTTCATTATTTCAATTTTATGAACACTGGACATTTCGAGGTCTAATAACCCTTGCTCAACACTCTTAGATGTTGTAACATGCTCCTTTGGGTGTCGTGTAAATTAAATGTTAGAGAATGCCAAAATTGCGAGAAGTTATAATAATTAGAGAGTAGTTGTATAGCGAAGTACTTACGTGAATTTAATGTTGTAAATGTTTATTGCAAGATTGTTTTTGTATAAAATTCTAACCAAAATGGTAATTATGTGGCCTTTGTTATCATTAACAATAACTTGATTTCTACCATCAATTTGAGATTTCTGTGAATCTATTAAGTAAAGGCGAATGACTGATTTTATTGTGCTATTCAACTGCAGATCGGATTTTCAATACGTGCTACTCTTTGAAATGATTATTTCCTCCTAGTATTACTTTAATTGCTGACCCATTAATATAGTTTTAATATTGTTACTTGGCAGAATCTATTGATCATTCATAGGTTACCATTTGGCTTTAAAGAAATTGGTATGATATTGTCAGGACGGATTTAATTTTAACTACTTATAATCCAATGTATTTCTTCGTAAACCTCGTTTAGGGTTTGGTGAAAATATATAGGTCATACTATTTACTATTGTATGCGCGTCGCTATGATTTGGCTAGACGAAACAATTGCCATTAGGTAGTTGGAGACAAACTTCTTGGTTTAGTCCGCACTGTTATTCCTTGCGTAGTTCATCGATGATAAGTAACTTGTTTCTTGTAGTTTATTCTTTGAGAAGTGCATTTATAGGGGTTATCTATAGTGCAATATTCTACTTTTTGTAGAATCAGCTTGCAACGACATACAAATCAACGATTTACTATTCATTCGCCATATTAGATTTACCATATTCGTCCGACAATATCTTTTCCTTATAGTTTTCAACATTCGTTGGATTTCAATGTGCGCTCCTGTTAGTAACATATAACATTTATTCACTAAAAGATTTATCGTAGCAGGATCAGTGGTAATTTTCTTATCACGTATTATTATAATTTGAATCTTTTTAGTTCAGTTTTTAATGTTTCAATTACTATTCCTGAATGAATGGAGTCCTGATTCCTGAATCATTGGAATTTCCAACTGATTCTTGCATACCACAATTTGCGATAATGACACTTGTTTATATCACATCAAAATATGTTTACAATACCCCACAAAGTCAGGTAATTACCTACTAGCAATATCCTTAATAAACAGTGTTCTTGCGTTTGTATCAAATAACACGCATTCACATGGACAATGATTAATAATTAAATTAGCCATATTTGCAATCTTGTTAAATTCATTCATTTGCACAATCTTTACATTGGTCGTTCCTTTTGGCTTGTCTAAAAGCTGTACGACACTTGGCATGTTTAGCTTTTCATTAGAGTTTTCCAGAACAACATAAGGAACCGATTCATAGTCGAAACTCCTTGTACAATGAAACTGGCTTTCCGAGATTGCAATCTCGTAAAAACTTGTATACTAGCTTTCTTTATGCTTAACTCTTTTAGCTCATTGTATACCAAGTATAATTTGACTAAGACTATCTGCTACTATATTCGCAGCACCTTTTACATATGAAATTGTGAAACTAAATTCTTTCAATATCAGCCTGAATTTTGTCAACCTACTGACGGGTTTGTCATTCCAAAGAAATTAAAATAAAGGCTTGTGATCAGTTTCAGTATAAAACGTTCTATACGGATGCAATTTCCTGACATCCCAACAGATTGCTAAAATATCTTTCTCAATAGTGCAATAATTTATTTCACTGCCATGCAACATTCAATTAATGAGTGAAACTGGTTTCCCATTTCCATTAAATTAAACTGCACCCAAATAAAATGCACTTGCGTCCGTAGTGAGTGTAAACTCATTTCCTTCTCTAAAATCAGGATAATCTGAAATTGCTGCTGACAGTACCGCTTCTTTCAACTTCAAAGACGTTTGTTGGCAATTAGCAGACCAAGTAAACTGTAGTCCCATCTTTGACAATCTATTTCATAAAATAATTGGCAGAACCTACAAATATTTTGCTTCCCCCGATGTTTTGGTTACTGCATAAGTTTCTATTGCATAAACTTTCGCTGGGTTAAGTTTTGTCCCATCTTTTGATATTTCATGAGCCAAACACAAAATTTTCTTCCATAACAAATTATATTTCCGTGGACTCCGCTTCAAATTAGCCTTTCCCAATCTCGGCAAACACCGAATCAAATTCCTATTGTGATCCCTCAGATTCTTCACACCACTGGTAATACCTTTGTGGCAAATCCAAATTTGAGAAGTAGATTGCTCCTGATAACGATTCCAGTGTGGATTCTAAATCCGGAAGTGAAAACCGATCCGCCTTTAATTCCTTATTTACAAAAAGGTAACCTAAAACCGACCTCTATTGACATTTGCTTTCTTTATCAACTTTCTTTGGCAGTAGTAATAACGGACTAGACCATATTGAATTGCTTGGTTCAATTATTCCATCAGAAAGCATTTTATCTACCTGTCTATGTAATTCATCCTTCTGACTCTGCGGGATACGATATCGTTTTACATAAACAAACTGTTTTCAATGGAATGAACTGCGGAAGAATATTTGCATCTGTTAGCTTATCTTCCGAAAAATAAATAGCATCGGCGAACTGCGCACATATCCTATACACTAAATAAATGTTCTCCTCATTTAATCCAGAATTATCTAAAATGTTCAACAAATTCACCACTCTATCAACTGAATTTCGCGCCTCGTCAACTTCTATAAGTTCAAATCTTTTTACATCTTCTCTTTCTGGCTGCAAATTCTTCAATACTTGATCTTTCTCATTTGCATCCAAAATTCTAATAGGAGCTTTGCCAGTTACTAGTTTCACTAAACCTGCCGCAGCAAAAACTCCTCATAAAATCTGTGTGGTTAACACCACTATTACAGACTTTGCCTGTTGTTCAAAAGAACACATGAAAGCTTTTTCGGAACGAGCAGGAATGCATACATAGTTCTCCTGTGAAAAATATAAAGTGGTATGAAATGTAACCCCATTCACATTAAATTACACTTTAAAATTCTCTAAATCTAATTGGGTAGCATATTTCCCCAAAAATTCTACCCCGAGTAATACATATACAGCATGTGTCTAAAACAAAAGAATGCTTACTATCATATAAAGTTACTTCAATTTGATTTAGTGCGCTTAATACATAAATTTCAGTATTATTTTTGCTTCGCTGCTATCTTTTATTATTTTGTTTATTATAATTGCCAACATGCAGTTGTATCTTATACATATGGTTTCCTGTCCACTCTGCTTTTTTCTTGTTATGAAAATTATTATTATTTTTATTTGCAACGAAACCATTTCTATAGTAATTTTTATAATCATTATAACTGTTGTTCGCATTATTTAAAAAAATAAGTTTTCTCGTATGATAGCTGATTTTTCGTCGCCTGATTCGCATCTATCGCTAATCGAATTGCTTCCTTGATAGGTTTACAGATACATGCTCGAACAGTTAATTTCAGGTCTTTGCTACTTAATCTCGAAATAAAAGGATTTATAGTTCGCACTTTCGTTCTTTCAAACTTTTGCACTTTCGTTCGGTCTGTACAATAGTTTTTGTGTTTCCCCATTATCTGACTGGGATATAGTGAGTTTACTTAACAGTGCTTCAATAGTGCTGCCAAATTCATGAAAACATGCAAACTACACTGTCTTTTGGTAAGTAATAATATTTTAAACCATTCAGTAAGTCTAAATTAGAATCATATGCTTCTTTAATTCGTAGCCGATAATATATTCTCCGATAATGTATTAACTTTTTTAAAACTTCCTCACTTCCATCCATACTAGGTAGAAGCTAGGTAGAACTGGTAAACCCTTTTTGTTTAATAATTACTCACTTCTAGCAAGTAATAATACAATACATGACACACAATTTCAAGTTAATTTCTCGCTCATGTTTTTCAAATTTTTTTAAGACTTGTAATTCAAATGTGATGTGATTCAAATGTAATTCAAATGTGATGTTCACATCCTTGTTGGTATTACGTATTTATTAAATCAGTAATATACATTGCTCGTCATATATAATCTTTAAGAAAATGAAAAATAAAAGAACTATCACTAAAACGTCACGGAATTTATGAAAATATTTTTGTCTAAATTCGTAACATTACTCTTAATCAATATACTTGATTCCATCTTAAGAAAGTCGTGGACGTAATCGCCACCTCATCTATCATATACTGGAAGTCCTACGTTTTGTTACATCCTGCATAAAACAAAAGTTGAATATTTTAGTTCTGACTGTCATCTTTTAACTCGCTTATTAAATTCAATTAGCACAATGATGTTTAGAGTAAACTAAACAACACTAGTCTAACCTATCAATCGCCATGGACCCCCCGGTTCCCATATTTACCTAAGGCGTGGATAGATTTGTAGTACGGTTTGCCGCGGCCCAAGGCCGCTCTTGATTCACATTTTCCACGTATTTCCCGTACGGCGCGGACAGCTGCGCTGTTCGGCTTGGTATGGCCTACACCCCTCTTGACTCTCTTTTCGGATGTCCGCTTTGGCGTCTGCTGCCGTATTTCAATTAGCGTTTCCCCACTACCGCTTTGAGTCTCCGCTTTGAGTATAAATTTGAGGCTCTGAGCAATACACTTGTTCACCAAATTTTATTTTTTTAACTTTCAAAGGAACCGAGATATATAATGTAGAACAATAGCCGGTCTCAAGTAAATTGATCGCAAAGTTTACGAGACAGAGAACATGCTGTACATATGTTACATTGTAATTTTAGAAAAAAAATGTTTCAAATAAAATTGGAATAACTTTTGGTGGCCTATATAATTAAGTTTATTCAAGTGTCATATTTTTTATAGTTCCTGAAATATATCAAAAAGTATGTAAAATTTTAAATGTGGCAACGTCGAGCTCTATACGATATGCAGAAATGGCACTACTTTCGTTCGACGCATAATACAATATTCTATATGCGAGCGAAATTTCAGTCTTCTAAAACTTAAAAACTGAATTTCTCAATAAAATAACGATTTTGAAACCCTCCCAAAATTCTAATGTGCACCCGCCAACAATATTTATTCAATTGCAAAAGAAGTTTATATATCTCATACAACGTAAAATAAGTTTTCCTGTAACTTTGCATATACGAGCTATCATGCAGGCCTTATATGTGTATGTGACTGTTGAATGTCGGTTGCCACGACGAAAAGTTGCGAAATTTTAAGTTAAGTGTCATATCTTTGAAACGATAAATGTTAGACCCATCGTGTGTGATATAATTTTAAATTAAATTAGAAGGGCTATCAAAACATGAAAAAAGTATACAGGGTGTTTGGAAAAGTTTTTGAATTTTTTTTTATTGTTCAAAATCGATTAAGTATATTCAGTTGTTCACACCGACAAAATTCTTACAACATGATTCCTTAGGTTCCTTAGTCTTGGTTCCTTAGTCTTACAACAAGGTTCCTTAGTCTTACACCATACGTTTCCAAGTTTTATTTTTCTAACTTCCTAACCGAGATATTTAGGATTGTACACATTTTTTTCAAAGGCCAAATTAATCTGACGCTATTACATGCGAGTTTAGCTTTCAACACAAGAAATTTAAAAAAATTCTTACGAAAATTGTCGAGAAAATGGACCCAAAATGTGCAAAGAAAATAACACGCTGGATATATGTTAAATTGTGATTTTAGAAAAAAATATTTCGAATAAAATCGGAGGGCCTTTATCTAGCCTGCACAATAAAATTTATTCGAATGTCCTATCTTTTATCGTTCCTGAGATATTAAAAAAAGTTTGTTAAAATTCAAACGCGGCAACATCGCTTCCTATACAATTTGGAAGCATGGGACTTCTTTCATTCGACGCATTATACAAGGTACTATGTATGCGCAAAATTTTAGTCCTCTAGTTTGAATACGAAATTTCTGATAAACAGAAATGGCTCCTGTCACCTATCTATCAAATTTGATCCAGATCGGTTCCATAGGAACGGAGAAATTCTTGAACATACATTCGTACGTACGTGCGTATGCACCTACGTACATACATACGCACAGACACCGAACATTCAACCTATCTTTTAATTTTTTGTTGAAGAAAATTTTTTTTTTTTTACAAAAAACTTTTTATATGAAAAATTGTTCCTAAGAGGGGATCACTCTTTGCATTGCAAATTAACGGATTGCAGTAATTTCAATACAAGAGATGTACTAAGATGAAATAGAAAAATTCTCAAAACATGAATCCTATATTTTTCATATGCCTATACGTATTATATACGTATATGGTATATGAAAGATAAAAATTGAACACTACTCCACTGAACAACATGTTTCAACAAAATATTTCAAAATCAACAACATGTTTTATAATTTTCTGGAATAAGTATCTGTTCAATTCATGGCTAATGGGTAAAACGTAAATTAATATTATCTCGTAACTGTCCGTAGTGACGGTCAAATTGAAATCTCGATACGTTTTACTGACTTTCAGGGCACTATCTTGCTTTGTTTCAGCGTCAAAGAGAAAATTCAAATGTTTATTCGGTTCGCCTAAATCAATAAACAGAAATTGCTCCACAAATTCGTGTTTTACGAATTGGTTGCGTGTGAATTGTTTTTCTTATTGAATTGAATAGCCTTTCACGATGTTTTTTTTGCTTGGTTTCAATTTATTATTGATTTATATCATGAATTTCTATAAAATATGAAACGATATTAAAAGAAGAATCTGTCAAGTGTTATGTTACAGTAATCCATTACTAAGCCTGGGATCTTTATTTAAAATAATATTTTCGTATTTAAATAAATATTTGGCGACTTTTGAGGGTAAATAAATATTGTGTTTGCTTGCGAAATTAAACAATTTTTTTCTCATTTAATCTAACTACAATTCAATAATTCTCTGATACTCTTTCCAAAAATATAGAATAATGCACTAAACAATAATTTTCCAATGAACAGATGAACCTGGAACAAGAAAACGCTTATGCACTGTTCAGTGAATCTGGAGTGACACTATGACCTTCTATAAGGAATTAATGATGCAGTTAGCTTAATAATACTTCTTTGGACAAATGAATGAACGAATTATAATATGTATCCACTTGCCGTGAGATCTCGCATCGAATACAATGTTTAAAACTGCCTGCCTACAGTTGTAAGCAAGGTCGCGCTAAATTATTATTTCTTTCCCCCATTCTCAGTTTCAATACGTGTTTAGACTTGACCTGTCACAAACTAAAAATGTTGACAGTTAAATGTAGTTCAAGTTCTAAGATTAGAGCATCCGTTGCGGAGTTTACGGGTCTTTTCAAAAGTAATAGTGATATTTTGTATTGCATATGTTGCAAAATTCGCGTCAATCACGATCAACGAGGGAAAGTTTTACAACACATAGAATTAAGGAAAATTTAGGAAAATCAATTTCCGCTTAACAGAGCCTGTTGACGACCCAAATGGAAAATACTTCACGTAAGTTGGAATTTAATTTTGATATAGCAAAGCTTTACTATGTGTTGACATCCCATTCAAGAAACTTAGATATTCAAATTGATTAAAAATCTAAAATTGTTTAAAAATCATCTTGATAAATAGTCTCACCGTTAGTGGCTTTTTAAACTGCATTTAAATATTAAATATCGTATAACAAGATAGGCACTCAATTCTACATATGCACATTGTATAGAAGATTTTCAAATTGTTTAAACAGTCTTGGTGGTAACGCTGAATTCGCAAGCCGGTCTAGTGATGCAATGTGCGAAAATTAGCGTATATTGACGAAGGTTCCGCCAAATGACAGAAATGCGCGCATCTACCCTTACCTAGATTTTTCATCATTTTGAATATCTTAAATCATCTCTAAGCAGTTTTAGAATAAATTACAACCAATTTCAATAAACCTATATATGTTGTGTAACAGCAATAGTAACATCTACATTTATTTCAAACGCATGGGATAGTGGAAATTACTAATAGTAGAGATGATTTACTAAAGGGATGGATAGGGTGTGTTAATTAAGGTTATAAGCCCTAGGAAATAACATAAAGACCTAATTGTGGGGATTTGTGTCCGTATTGATAAATTGTCTCACCATTAGTGGCTTTTTAAACTGCATTTAAATATCAAATATCATATAACAACGTAGGCATTCAATGCTACGCAGTTGTAAAACGCTGGCCTCGCAAGCCGGTGTAGTGATGCAATGTGTGAAAAGTAGAGGGTATTGGCAAATGCCAATACCCTCTACTTGTTTCTCCTTCGCGAAATGTGCGCATATACCATTACTTAGATTTTTAATCAATTCGAATATTTTAAAAAACATCTACAAGCAGTTTCCGAATAAATTAATAACCAATTTCAATAAAAATTTTCTTTATAAAGAAGAGTACTTGATGAAAAAAGAAAATAGGTTTCTATAGATGAAACAATTGAAGAACTTCAGAAAACCAATCTTCAAACAATTGCTAAATGTTCTGTGATAGACTCCCACTTGCAAGGCGGCAAATATGGAGTCCTAGTGATTGTCACAAATGGCACTAACAAATATAATATTACAGAATTTTGTATTGTCCAGAAATATGATTCTCGGGCGCCAGGTCAGTTCTACGCCAGGTCAATTTGTCCAATAATAATAAAAGGTTCTTCTACTGGCCGAGCTCCAATTCAAGTTAATAATTGAGACGCACGTTGGAACTGTTCTTGTTATTCTACCGGTCCTTAGTGGACTTACTAAAGACACGGGCAGCTACGAGTACGTGAGTAGTCCAGATGCTCGTGTTCTTGTGTGCAGCTGAAAAGATACTTACTGCTAATAAGTAAAACAGCATTAGCGATTTTACAGAATACGTCTACAAGTGTTCATAATAAAAAAAATGAAAGAAATGTAAATTCTAAATTAAATATTAATTAATCAAATGTCAAATCAAACAGTAGCGCATTTATGGCGGTTCAAAAATAATAAATAAAAAACAACTGAATACTAAAAGTTATATACAAGCGCTGCAATTGTGCGGTGATAAAGTAACAAAACAATAATTATGCGGGAAGCATGTATAAGAAGGGTCTAATACGACGGAGAGGCGGGACTATACGAAAGCACATTGATTCGGATAATGATAATGTCTGGAATATTAGGAATCACTATGAGCTGCGTAACACCGCGTGGAATATCAGTGTTACTGTTGTCGACCGGATAGAACTAACCGTATCGGTCGCAGGTTAGAACTAGACACCCAAGTAGATAGCGTGGAAATCGAAACTATTATGACTCATGGCACCGCATCGAACATCAATGTCACAGTTGTCGGGTAACTAGAACAAACCTCTTAAGTGTGAATTAGACACGCTAGCGGGTAAAACAGAAATGATAACTATATGACGCGTAACACCGCGCCGAAAATCAATGTTACTGTTGTCAAGTGACTAACACCAACCTGTAAGTTAAAATCATCCACTTTAGTGGTATAGGGTATAGATAAGGTAGAAGGAGAAACAAATCAAAAAAAGTACATGGAATAGAAACAGTATAGTGTACGATATGCGAAATCACTTTTACTTATCCAGCATTTATCAACGCGTACGTATTCGGCGGTTGTCGCTCTGTTTACATCTCGGCTTGGTTGTTCGTCGACTGCTAGCTGCTGCTGCTGGACAAACCACTCACCATTAACTGCGATACGGTTCCTACTCATTAAACTGCAGCAACAGCAGCTTAACGCACAAAGACAATAAGTATATCAATTATTAGCGGACGCTGCTTCTACCACAGCATTTCCTATCCACGGGCGGGCGGCGAACGCATAAACGCATCCCCTGTAGCACGAATTAGACGTTGTTAATGTTTGTACGACTGTGCATACAGCGCGAGCAATAATCTACACAGCTCTCTACTGTTATACTGCGATTTTTGAAAGAAGACGATCGAAAGGAATGCGACTGGCATGTGTTCTCTATTAGTGTTATCCAATTTCAATTAAGAAATTGATAAACAAATTTTAAATGGTAAAACGAAAACTATTAAATATTACTATTTAGTATAATATTGTTTAATATTTGGATATCAAGTTTATTAGATATGTTTCAATAAAATTAGCATTAAATGTTATAAATTTCATAAACTTTCATTAAATATAATGAAAATAGATTCTTTTCTAACGTAATGCATCTAGTAACGCAAATAGTTAATAATTTTTTTTTAATTGTAAATTATTGGTGAAAATAGCCCTTATTAACTATTTTATAATTTTTTTGTAAGGTAGTGCAACCCCATTCTTTTATTTCAATAGACAGCACGAAATGGAACTTGCAAAGAAGTGCACAAAATTAAGTAATAAAAAAAGATATTGCACCAAATTTACTAGATGTCTAAAATAGGCTCTCTGGTTTCTCTCATATTAAAAAGATCAGTAGCGTTACACCTATTACTGAACATTTGAATATTGCAATTTACTTTTTATATATTTTTTAGTTTCAACTTCTTAATTTTTTAAAAGCTTGTACATATTTTATGTAATAAGTTTACTATATATCACCACGTATAATAAGTCTCATTATGAACTATATGAACATCTTATCTACTCGTTTAAAAGTAATTAACAAGTATTTGAATCATTTTCTTAATCATTATTTGATTACCTTTGTTCAATCATTATCTTATTGCAATATACAGTTTTACTGAAAATCCATAATTATGTAATTTTACCTATAAACTAATGTTTAATTAAATTCTTAGCTGAGAACAATACCTATCCTAATGAACTTCTTATCCAGTCGTTTAAGAGGAATTAATTTAATGTCCTTATATATCCAGTATCTTAATAATAATTTCATTACCTTCGCTCAGTCATTACCTTATGGCATTCAATTTTCCGTAATCCCTAACTATGTAAAATCCCTAATTATGTAATTTTATATATAAACTAATATTTTTAAATAAATTCTTAGTTCAATTGTTAAACGGTTGCTGTGTACATTGTGTGCTGTGTTGCTGTGTACATTTATTTTGTTTTAAATACATTTTAAGTTAGTTCGCCTGGCCTAAGTTTATTAACTTTTAGTTTCTTTGCGATATTTAGTTTAAAAATATTTGAGACTTTTTATAATATGGATAGTGCGCGTGGTAAAACCATTTCTGGCGAAGCTAGAAAAGTAATTGCCAATTTTATTAGTGTTCGTGATGAAGAGCGCGAAAAAAAGGCTTTTCGTAAAACAGTTCATCAAGCGACTGAGAGAGTTGCTTTATATACTGGCATTTCTATTAGCAGCAGCACTAGAATAAAGCGTGAAATGAAATCGGGTGAATTAAAAACTCCTGGTACCAATAGATCACTTTCAGATGTTTGTGATAAAATAGATGACTTTGATATGCAGGTTATAAGGCGCACTATCTTCTAGTAATATGATTTTTATATTACTAGAAAACTTGCGCCAACATTGAATAAAATATTGGTGGCAGTGCGACAGCAAATTGACTTCCCTTATTCAAATTCAACTCTAAAGAAACTCTTAAAGACTAATAATGGTTTTAAATGGCAAAAATGCCATAACAGGAGGAAATTATTGGTGGAAAAGCCAGATGTTGTATTAAATATTTGCCAGATATAGGCAAATATTTAAAACCCATTAGACTTCCTAGAGAACAGCAAAAAAAATTCTGCATGGACGAAACCTGGGTCAACAATGATGTTTCCTGGAGTAAATGCTGGCAAGGTCCTGACGTAACAGGTATTGTCACAGATGCAAGTTCGTCGTAGCGCTTAATTATAGTACATATTGGGTCCACAGAACGATTTTCACCAAACTGCAGGTTAGTATTTAAAGCTGGCTCATCAAGAGGAGACTACCACGGCCAAATGAACTCATTCAACTTCGAAAAGTGGATAACACAACAAGTTATTCCAAATCTGCCACCTAACTC
>WYDF02043162.1:0-25705 GCA_009867245.2 Adranes taylori | reverse complement strand
GGAGAGTATGTTGAATAATAAAATATTTTGACTTTAAAATTTTGTTTGCTTCTATAGTAGGCTAAGAATTTTTCAATCCATCCTCGTAATTAACTTTTGCAGTGAATATAGTTTTCATTTTCCATTCCTATTTTTTTGTATTATGCTGTAAATTTCATAGGAAAATCATATTTGTAACGCCTACGATGTCATAAGAACCATCTACATTTAATGTTTTTCAAACTTAAAATAACTGGTACACTATTTCGGCTTACAGTCCCACATGCATGTTTTCGTGACTTTAGTATGATTCATTGATGGTTAGGGTCCGTTCTCAATTTATGTCAATTTGGTCTACCAAATGAAGTTTCTCACTTTACCTATTTCCGACATCGGTAAATAACAGTAAATATTGTTTATGCAAATTCATAAATAATATATTTGTTGGATTTAACAACAGCGTAGCGTATTTTTCTAATTCCTAATTATTTTTAATAAAAGGTCTGTATTTTAGCGTTGTTATTACAAATCACTGAGATTCGAATTACCTAAAAGCTGGTACCTGATGGAGCCTCTTAACTGATGAGACTATATTCATGAAGTCATCATTCTCTATAAAATGTTTTCCTCTATTTCTTCTAAATATCCCGTAATTGAAGGGTAAGTTCTTCTATATAATTTTCATGCTAGGTTAAGCAAATATTTCTCGTATCTAAAATTCGGTAGTATCATATTCTAAAGCTACCCGTTATAGTATTTGTTATGGGTTGCACTGTTCCGCTTAGTTCGTATAATTTTGTGTAATTTTTTTAACATTTCATATTTTCGTTTAATTATGAATTATTTGGGGCACGGGGCCCCCCTTAAGCGCACGGGGCCCATGGACCGCGGCCTACTTGGCCTATTTACTAATCTGGCACTCAGTGGCAGGACAACAAAACCGTTTATTTGGCTAGTAACTTATATGGCAACGAAGAAACTTCTGTACAATGCACACAAAAACGTGGATCAAAATTGCCGATTCTAGCTTCAACGGTTGCGAAAAACTATAAATACATGGGAGGCGTGGAACATGCGGACAAATTGAGGGCTGTTTATGGAGACAACAGACGATCCAAAAAATGTTGGCACCGTTTGTTTTGGGGGCTAATTGATATGGCTTTTGTGTGAATGGCAATATTATTTAATCTGAAATCAATAATAAACAGCCTCTCCTAGAATTTCGCCCATCTGTTGCTATGACTAATAACACATAAACGATGTGGAACCAATAAAAAACGTGCTTCTGATGTGACCAGCGTTACCTCGAATAAAAAAAGGCGTGGTCATGGATATTCCATTTCCTCAGATGTTCGTCTTTCAAACCGAAGGGCACATTGGGTCAGTTCTGATAACAATCGAGGTAGATGTGAAGTTTGCAGTAAACAAGGGATTCAATCCAAATCATTGTCCAAATGATCTACATGTCTTGTATCTCTCTGTTCTAACGCTATCAAAAGGTATTTCTTAGATTTCCACCAGGTACCTCCTCAGATATCATTTTTACAGTATGTCAAGCAACATTTGGTTTTTTTTTTGTATTTCAGTGGTAATTAAATAAACATGTTTCCTATTTAGTTACAAGATGCAACATGGAACAAAGTACCCCAAGTTCCAATTGTTACCATCACAATCATTTGCAAACGCCTGACGGTACTTCAAAGTACCATGTATTTTTTATGAAAAAATTACGAAAAAAAATTATAAAAAATTGTAGGTGTTAGTTTACCTATGTTAATGCCTCCAATCAAAAAATAGTTCAAATAATCGAAGTTATAACAGGTCAGACAACAAAGAATTAAACTGCAACTGACGTAACATGAATTATCGACGCGCACTTCACATTGCGGAGTTGCCAACCTATGCATTCATTATTATGAAATAATGTACGACTTATGATAGCTACTATTCCCCGGGAGTCCACTTACAATCAAATTTTGTCAGAAGATTAATAAAGCAACTGATCAATAACATACAGATTCTTGTTAGTATTCTTCAGACTAGCGCGCTATTGTCTTGTTTTTCATTTCCAAAAAATCTCAGTCATTCGCAGAAATGAAACAATTAGACGATGGGAATTTTCTTCCAAACTGATTTTAGAGAAAATAATACAATAAGTAATCTTACAAAACAGTTTATAACTTACACTACAAAACAAATTATTTTCAGCTGCACTTAGAGTGGGAAAATTTTATTGAAAAACAGCCGGCCACATCAAACGTTGGAATAAAAATTGTTACACTCTGTCTCCACTTCCAATGCTTACAACAAAGTACCAAACACTTAGTAATTACAACCGTGTTTAACGAATGTATGATCGACATCCATTCGTATGATCGAAAAAAGACTTAAGCAGGGATGCTGTCTGTCACCCACCATATTCAAAATATACTTAGAACAGGCACTTAAATCATGGAAAAGAAAATGTAACGCCATGAGCATCCCATTAAACAACAACACACTATATACCAAATAGTGCAGACAATCAAATAGTGGTGACCCAAGACTATGACGATCTAGAGTATATATCAAGGAAGATAATAAAGGAATATGGAAAGAGAGGCCTGGAAGTCAACATGACTAAAACAGAGTACATATGTATTCGGGGTCTGCAGCAAGATCTGGTACTAGAGGATGGTCAATGTATACAAAAGTGCCAAAGTTACTCATACCTGGGAATGAAAATCACGAACGATGAAACAATGGACAGAGCAATCAATGAAAGAAACATTGAAGGGAGGAGAGCAACAGCTATGATCAATGGGACCAACATGTATCAAAAACAAATAAGCAGAGAATATTTAACACGATAATAAAAAACGACCTCTGGCAGGACCGAGATCAGTGGAGATTGGAACTCGGAAGACGTAGAAGAACGTTGTAAACCGAATTTATATATATATATATATATATATATATATATGCTCGACATAACTAATTTCAATTAATCTGTTAATTAAATATCCAACTGTTATGTTTCGTTGCAATTAAGTCAATTTAAATAATTATCAACTGCAACTGATATTAAATGTGACAAGTTAGTTATAGTTAGCCATGCGTTACAATTAACAAATAAATTATATTTTGATTTGCATCTTCAATTAGTAATTCTCTCAGAAACTTTAGGATACAGATGCACATGATAATCATTCAATTAATGCAGTAGATTTTTGTTGAAACAACATTATTCATTCGAAGTTTTACCTAATAAAGATGTAAATACTTCCAATGAGCTGTTTTGGAAGTCAGACGTATATGTTTATATTACTTACAGTAAAAGTTGATCTGGATTACAAGTGTGCTTAATTCCCACTAGGAAAATAGTAAACATTACGTGTATGCAAAAATTTTATTACACTTCATTTTCCAAAACAATATTCAGTAATAGATACAGACAGGTAAGTGAGGAAGGGATGTTTAAGTATTCCCCTGATCTGAAATTTACGTCAACGTTAACTCAAATTGAAATGTCAGCGTAGAAATAGAGCACAAGCTAAGATTTATTTTTCTTTTAAATATAGTTAGAACAGAGAACTTAATATTATTTGATGTTCTGTTGATAAGAATTACTAACCAATAAATTTGTTGTCTTACATACTCCGCAACTAAAACGCTTTCAGATGCTCCTTTATTTGACTTTGATGACGCTACAGTCCATTAAGAACCCCGGCCAGTCGATTCTCCGGGTCGCCAACTGTCTCCAGTTTCGGAATCCTAGTATGCGGAGGTCCTCCTTGATATCATCCAGCCATCTAAATTTAGGGCGGCCCACGGATATTCTTCCTACAGGTCATGAATTAAGAACATTTTTTGGTACCCGCAGATCTCCCATTCTCCGGACGTGGCTGAGCCAACGTGATGTTCTTGCCTTGATGTTTCACATGATCGATGGAGCATTATAAAGGTCTTCCAGTTGTTTATTGGTTGTTATACGCCACTCATTGTTAACGTGCACATCACCAAAAATCTTGCGAGGGACTTTCCTCTCCCAGGCGTACAGTAGGTTCTCCTCTTTTTTCCTGACAGTACAGGTTCTGAGCCATACAAGACCACTGCCTTGATAATGGTTTTATAAACCAAAAGTTTAAGTTTTTTAGAGACAAGGGAAGACTTAAGTGGGTTCTAGAAACAAAAGAAGCACTGTTTCCTGGTAGCTGCTCTTACTTTGATTTTATCAGGTACCTCATTGTCGTGTGTTAGGATGCCTCCCAAATAGATCGAATTGTCAGTAACCATAGAATTTGCCAGTGTTCCGCCATATGATTGAGTTCATAGTGTTTATCATGTATTTTGTATTCTCTTTGTTGACATGCAGCTCCATTTTCTTAGCTTCGTTCTCGAGGGTTTGCACGTTCACGCGTAGGTGTCTGGTGTGTGTGCCTAACATAGCAATGTTGTCAGCGAAGGCGAGACTCTGGAATGTTCTGTTAAATAATGTGCCTCCAGGATTTGTTGATAATTTCCTCATGACAGATTCCAAGGCGATGCTGAAAAAGGTACCTGATAATAAGTCCCCTTGCTTGAGACCATTGTAGATATCAAATTGCTTGGCCCATATACTTTGACTCTACTCTTTGTATAGACTAACCTGATTCGTACGAGCTGTCTCGTCGATGACTGTCTTTCGTCGTCCATACTTGGACACTTCTGGTAGGTGCTCTCTTGCGGCGCGATGATTGGTCATTTTCTTTATTGCCTCTTCTACCTCGTTCAAGTAGGTCCCAACCCGTTCCCGTCGAGTGTCTTGGATGTTTGTATTAGCATTGAGTAGCTCACTAAAGAACTCGCTCCATCTTTACAGGACACAATCTAGCTCCACAATTGGGTTACCCCCAGTGTCACGGTAGATAGTTGTGTGTGGTTGCCACCCTTTTTAACTTCCTTAAGCTAAAGTTTCCTCACATCGCTTTGGTCGTCGCAGTCACTTAGTTCTTTAAGCCTCTCTTTCTCAAGCACCTTCTTTTTGTATATGCACAAGGTCTTGCCAGCTCTTCTTTTGCTGTTGTAATCTAATCTTGTTGCTCTTGCGTCCCTCTGCAATATTTTCCTGCTAGTCTCATTTTGCTCGCTTACGGCTCTCTCATCCGTTCGTCCTAGTGTTGTTATTATACCCGAGCGCCTCCTCTGTGATCTTTAACAATACAGTCTTAAGGTCGTGCCAATATTCTTTAGGATTTTCATATACAAGAGCGAGATTGTTATGGATTTCTTCTTCCATATTTTGCTGAAGTCTTAAGCGCAGATCAGGAACTTTCAAAATGCGTTCGAGTTTAAAGCGCTTGATGCTTTCAATTCTGCTGTTCCTTGCCGTAGAGATCTTTTGTCCCTACTTGAATCAAGGTGATCAGTATCTCTATCTGCATCATAATATTCATTGCATGTCTGCTATGGTGTTGAAAATGAGTGCTGCTAATTGAAAGATCTTGGACTCAAAGTCGACAAGTTTGAGTCCATTATCGTTGCATTCTTGGTGGAGAATGTGCTGGAGAACATTGGTATTCATGTCTCCTAGAATCAATTTGACGTCGTTCTCTGGTGTACTCCCATATGCACTTTCTAGTTGGTATAAAAGGTCTCTTTTCCGCCATTCCCAGTATTCTTTTCAGATGCTCTGCTATAGCAAAAGAAATACAAGTATTCTTCGAATTCAAAATAAAAAACGCTATACTTCTAAAGGGCTCGTTTCTTCAAAAGAAGGACTCGATATTCGTCTTCATGGTAGAAATCATTTCGTAGTAATCTCAAGAACGAGAAATATGATTGGGCCATTAATTTTTTCACTTTACACAAATGATATTCCTCCATCAAAATCACTGATATTAAATGAAATCAAATCCGCATCTTTGATATTTAAAAAGGTACAAAACTAGTAGTTCTTCAAATGTGTACACTCCAAGACATTACTTACTCATATATTTTATTGTAATTAACAGATAATATTTCATTTTTTGTCGTTTAGTATTGCGTACATTTGATGGGGATATCTTAAACCAATATTTAATAAAATGTATATTGGCTTTAAGACCGCTGGAGTTATCAGAAGGATAAGCACTACCGTGATTATACTCCAAGATAATTCCACGAAAGCATTAACATTTACGGGACGAGGATTGGGTATGCGTAATACATAGCCTCTCTCAGTCAAACATCAAACTCAACCTTCTCGCGTGTTCCCTGTTACCACAGACTGAATCACTGACGACCGAGAAATGGTGGTATAACCATAATGTACAAGGGTTGGAAGAGAGGAAATGCTCGTTCCTACATACAACACGACCAGCAGTGTAAGGGCCAGTGTTTGGGTCTTAAGGCACTCAGGGTTGGTGTGCTAATAACTCGCGAGCTTTTAGCTAAAAACCTATTAAAGAAACGGAAATGAAGAAAACCTGGACGGATAAAACGATGACAGGTAACCCAAATTGGATGCTGGGAAGTTAGGACGATGAGAGTACCTGGAAAATTGAAACAGATAACAAGGGAAATGGAGAAGTATCAGCTGGACATTCTCGGGCTGTGTGAGGTGAGATGGGATGATTTTGGTGAATTGATAAGCCAGGCGGGAATGACCCTTCTGTATTCTGGTCGAGCAAGTGGATAGGCTGCACAGAGTGGTGTAGGGCTGGTAGGACCAAACGAGCAAGGCAAGGACTCATTGAGTAGGATCCAGTCTCAGAGCGTATAATCACTGCTTGCTTTCGAAGTAAGATACGAAATAGTTCTGTGGTACAATGTTATGCTCCTACTGAGCCAACGTAAGAGGTAGTTAAGCAGGAATTTTATTCAATGCTAACGAATGTTCTAAAGAAAGTGTCACCTGTTCATCGCTCTACAAATCAAATTGACCACATTGCAGTAAGTCGGGTGTGGAGGCGCTCCCTATAAGATGTACGGAACAACGGGGCAGCAGATGTTGGATCTGACTATCATTTGCTAGTGGCCTGGTTCAGATTTCAGATAGCTGTACCCATGAGAAAAGTTCAGAGGTGAAGTAGACTCTATGATGTTGCAAAATTGAAGAAAGAGCATTCTGCAGAAGCTGTTAAATTGAAACTGAGAAACTAATTTGAGGCTCTGGATCTGGAAGCTACTCAAGGAGTGGACGAAACATGGGAAATGGTTAAAAAGACGTTTGAAGAGACATGTGCGGTCATAAAGAACTGTTTAGTAAGGAATGGATGTCGGATGAAACGTGAGAAATGATCGATCAGCGGAAAAAGATGAAGCAACATATAATTAACGCTAAGACGAGATCTGTAAAAGTAGAGTTTGAAAGGAATTACAGTGAATTAAATCGGAAAATTTAGTACATTTAGATTTATCAAAATCCCATAAATAAAAGTACCCTCTTAAGACCATTCAATAAAAAGAATCCTCTTAAAAATGCAAAACAAATTATTACACACGTTTCAAAACAAATAAGCATAAATGATATAATTAGAATTGATATAAGCTAAGCGACATACATATCGATTTCATGTATAGTATTTCACAAATCAAAACAAGATAATAAGTTACGATAGCAAACTTAGCTTGCATTTATTACGCACATACTACATCTGTTTAAACTAAAAACCTCCTGGCACGCTTTCAAAGCATTATCAGCTAAATCAATTAATTAATGAAACAAAATGTTTTAAAGGTCTAACTAAATGCAGAATAAACATACAATTTATTTTTTAGACAATGGGAAGTCGATTATCCAAAGTAATTGGGACCGGGGATAGTTCGGATAAACGAAAATTCGGATAATGAAACACTTGAAAAATTATGTGTTAGTAGGTTACAGTAAATGCATTATATATAACTATGTGTAAACGTATGTACGTAATGTTTGTACATATGTAATATACCCGTAGGTATATACCCACATACAAATGTTGCTGCACGTCATTGTCGAGTAATATTTTACATACATAAATTGAGTGTTCGGATAATTGATGATTCAGATAATTGACGTTCGGATAATCGACTTTCTACTGTATTTATAAGTACGTAGTATATCATTTACATACACATATATGACTAATGAATTTATCAATAAAAAAAAAGAGATTCTTACTTAGAGGTTACGCTGGTCGTTTCTTTATTTAGCACCTGTTCTTCTAAAATTAAGATACTCCAATATTACCAGTATTCAATTAATTAAAAGCGGTAAAGAAAAATTTAAAAACTGCTATCATCTAGCCAACAACAATAAAAAAGTCCTTATAAAGCCCATACTTGTTCACTAGTGCTATTCCTCTAAACAAAACTAAATATTTAGCAGTGTGCTTCGGAACTATTTAAACTCCAGAGCATATAGATGTTTTGTAGTAGATTAATGAAGATGTGTTTCATTTTATTAAACCTGAAAACAAAATTGCCACAGGCGAACTCTCCAAATATTACGCAATTGCCTATTCGCGAATGAGCAATAATGTAATTATATGGCGCCAAGCAAAGGACACCTATCGAGTTTTTTTCGCTAAATGAATTTGTAAAGCACATTCTCCTAAATGAATTTGTAAAATTACTTTTTCTTAGATCTAAACTAATTTTTTTGATTTTCGCCTGTTTCATTTGTTATATATCGTTTTTTGAATACATTCTCTACGAATGAAATCACTCTGTATATAGAAAATAAAATCTAAAATCGACCTAATATAAGTGCATTTATGTTTAAACGACAATTGACAGGTCAGAGGTCAAACAATCTATATAACATATACTAGTAAATACCTGAAGACTTTCACTACAGTGACATTCTAATGAGATAAATGAATAAAGATGAACAATTGACTAGATAGCATCATTTAATAATAAATTGCCTACTAAGAATAATCAAAATATTATATAATATACTATTATTATTAAGCAAACAAATCTATAATTAGATAAACCTTCTTTATGTTTCCAGGTAAATTAAATGTGTCGTTTTTTTATGCATTTTTCGAAAGGTCAATAAAAAATCGAGGACGGGTCCGCCAACCGAAATTAGATGTACTAAATATCAGACTATGTATTTGTCAGTTGATTAAATGTATCTTTGAAAACACTTCTTTACATAATCAACATTTATGTTTAAACATTCAACATACCGAGCGAGGCACAACCTTTTGTACGCCAATGTCGTTCGACTTTTTCATCTAATTGTAAACTAGATTTTCTACTTCTTCGATAAAAACCTATGGATTAATGTATTTTATCAAGTAAAGTTTTGATAAAAATATCTTGTTCAAGTATGTTCAAGTCATGAACAGGAAAAAGTATCATATATTTTTGAAATTATAATAATAATATGTTACTTTGCTTTAGTGAAATACAACCTTAGGATGACCGTGAGGATGATACCATCATACTCCACGGAACTTTCACTTAACGTTGTATTAAACATTCTGATATTGTAGATGTGAAAATATTATTCAGCCAGATATTTGCCTAACCCGGACCACGGACGGGATTCTCCCTGATATCTCTCAAATAAAGAATCCGCAACTTTCCAGGCACAAAAGAAAGCCTGTAGGATTTACAAGTTGTTAAAGTTATTTATATGTATGTGTTCAATTCTGTAAACCATAATAATAAACTAGCTCTCTAATTTATACAACAGAATTGAACACTGATTAGTAAAAAGAAATCTAAGTTTATTTGATATTTGAAGATTTCGTCTCAATTAAATATTCATCAACTTCTAATGGATTAAAGATTTAATATTAATTGAGCAAAATTGTCAAAGAAAACAACAAATTTATAAACATGCATTTTCGTTTAATATCAAAAACATAATATGTGTAAATGTACTATGTAGGTACAATAAAACTTATAAGGTCAAGCTGATACATATTTTGCATGTATACCAAATTTACCTACACATTATAACGTGCGAATAGAAATAGCATCTATAGCGTGATCAATTTATTGTGACATTAAATCACGTTTATATTATTTTATCACGTTCATATTGTAACTATACATTCTGATGGTTCGTACCAGAAATCAGTTAATTGTTATTTGTTATTAAATTATTGTTAATTATTTAATAAAGAGAGTTACTAGTTAGTTTTCGACAGGTGTGTTTCACTCAGCTCACGTCAATCTAACGCTAGGCTCCACAGTAACTTGACTACCATCTTGTTACGAGCCCAAAGTGTAATTTACGACTAACCTTTTATTTAACCGAACGAGACACAAGTTTTTGTACGCTAGTGTCAAATGTGCGTTCGACTTTTTCATCTAATTGTAAACTAGATTTTCTACTTCTTCGATAAAAATCTATCGATTAATGTATTTTATCGAAGAAGTAAAGTTTTGATAAAAATATCTTAACGTGAAGAAAGAGATGGAAATCACTTAGTGTCAAATTATGTTAGAGGACGGATGATCAAAACTTTCCTAGTCAAATTTTGTCAACAGTCAAACAAATTTCAAACTGAGTTGAGCTACCTACCCCTTTTACTTTTAATGGCTTCTAGTAATTTTTGTGACACAGTAGGAATATCAATCTGCATTTATGCTCCTTGGTCTATAAATTCTACGAGGAATATCCAAAATTATTATTCAACAGTGACACGATTCGATACCCATATTTTTGAATATAAATTTTTAATTTTGTAAATATAAATTTTTTTAAAAGCCTTGAATAATATTAACAGATTGTCCCAAGCTCTTTAATCAATCTGAAGAAGAAGCTGTTGAAAGAAGTATTTACCAATGTAGAAAGTAATGTGTCAAAAATGTATGTGGGATTCTGTGATTATATCTTTTGCTATTGTTATACATCGGCATTCAATCATCAAAAGAGTCTCGTCTCTGTAAATGCTAATAGATGAAAGCTATATTTTCATTTGCATTGATAGGAATTTATAGTAGGGTCAAGTGGCGTAAACTTTTATATCTTTTAATTTTAAATGGATTACAAATTTTGTGCTAACTTGCAACCTAGATGTAAAAAAAAAATTGTGTCTCATTTTTAATCTATGCTTTGAGCAGAGACAGTAGAAAATGAAATAAGACTATTTATCAGAATGCGTTTGAATTAGCTTTATGTGACCAAGATTTTGGCCACATAAAGCTAATTGCTTATAAAAGGAAACACTCAATCCAGCACTAACCAGAGGATTTCGCACGTTTCAACTAACATAATTCTCTTTGAATGATCAGGTCTATTTTCATGAACCGTGAGCGAAATCGCGGTCTTCAATCTGATTTGCTCAAGTGAACGCCAGTAGAAAGTAGCTTATTTTATTTATTTAAATTTAAATTAAAATAAACCAATTTCAATAGTAATTGGTCGAACATCAGGTCAAGTATATTACATAATTATTCTCTGCTGAATCTTTCCATCTTTCGTCCTCTCATCTTCTAATTTATTTCACTCACTCACTTCGTCCATGCTCACTATTTTGTCAATGTCAGATAAGTCAATGTCAGTCGATAACAGAAAAGCCAACTGCCAAGCGTACCGAGACAACAACGAAGACAGAGATCGAACACCAGAGAGGCCCGTCAAATTTTTCGTATTGATCGTATTGTATATGGTCTTGTATTAATCGTCTTCGATTCAGTAACTTCGCACATTTTGATCAGCATGATTCACCATATGTTTGATCAAAATGATCAAACCTATTTTCTTAAACAGAGAGTAAAATCGCAAGTCTTGAATCTGATTTGCATGAAAGTAAGCGCCATAAACAAATCGCTTATTTTATTTAAATTTAATTCAACTCCAGTCAATAGTAAAATTATATAACATCAAATCATGTATATATGTATTACATTCATTATTTTCCGGTGTATCTTTCGTTTTCTTGTCACTCACTTCTTATTTCATTCACTCATATCAATATTTTATAACCCTTTCCTGACAAAGTACTTCGTCGATGCAAAAACGAGAAGGGCAACGTCAGAGGAAGAGAGACGCCAAACGGAGGGCACACCAAATCAACGGAGATGACAGAGATAAGACATTCGAGAAGCGTATCAAGCAGCGCTACTCACGTACACCGGGCATGCTGATAGATGCATCCATTCCATCTACTCCACCGAAGCAGCAAGAAAAGTCCAGCCTCCAACTTCTCATGGTTGGCATCTCTCTTCTACTCGCGTTGTCCACCTCGTGCCCGCATCTGATTTGTAGATTTATTTTGCAAGGGGAGGATTATAAGATATTTATGATTAAATGAAAGAAATGGGTACCAAAATATAAAAGTGGAACATTGAAAGATTCGGCGAAAGCGGATATGAAATTTTAGTTATATATGACTTCATTTTTCTGTAGATGAAAAAATCAAATTATTGGATACGTTGGTGACGCTTTACTTTACAACAATGCATAAAGTAATGCCCACAAACTTCAATAAAATCATTAAAGTTGTTTTTCGAAAATACGATGTCATGTGACGCATTGTGGGTCTTGACGAGGTTATGTGAAGTTCTCATTAAATGAGGTTGTACAAATCTCAATCACCGAGACAATGAACAACCATATTAAGAGCCATTTATTCGAAAACAAATAATCGTCAAAAGCGAAAATCTATAATAAAAAAATTGAACGCGAAAAATTTGGCGTCGTGAAAGACAGAGACCATATCTCGCTCTATAGATATGTACCTTTTTTGATCATTTTCTACATCGATGAAAGATCGCAAAAAATGCGGCTAGGACGAGAGGCTAGAAATTATCTGAATCCCTTCTGACAGGTATTCATATTCCACTTGAACAAAACAGCGAACTGGAAGGTACTTCGATTAAGCGCGAAATATATTCTTCATCTCTCTTTCTCGGCTGGCTCTTTGTAACACATGCGAATACGAAACGTTGTTAGTTTTGTTGCGTTTGGCTTGACTCCAACCCCGGCTTCCCTCCACATGTATGCAAGAAAGAGGCGTTGGAGTCCGACGGCTTTGGTCGACGATTCTAAACGTAGAGTTCCCTAAATGCATGTATAAAAAATTTGTGTCCATACATCGTACATTTTTTCGTCGAATTGTATTAATAAATTATCAGTTTTGATTTATTTAATTGACGATCTTCTTATGGGTTAATTGGCTAGTGATTGTTTATTAATTAGATTATTTTAATTATTTATCGACTTCGTAAGACTATATACGATATGCCGATAACACTTTTTACTTCCTATTTTAATAATGGAAGATGATAATGGAATTATTTTAACAAAATCTTGAGTTATAAATAGAAGCCACACATTGTCAGAAAATTAAAATCGCGAGTCGAGCCATACATATGAAGTTTTAAATATTAAGAACAATAAACCAAATTATATTACCTCGTTATTGCGTATATATATATATATAATATATTTATATGTATATCCATGTATGAATTTCAGTATTTTATTATAATAACAAAAATCAGCGAATTCGTTACCCATTTCTGAGACACCGGGCATTTTATGTTACAAACAATCAGAATAAGAAAAGCAGTATAGTGCTCAAAACACTCGACCCTGTTTTAATGAGTTAATAAAAACAAATTCTGTAACACAGTGATATTATCCTTCGATGTGATCGACTTATATAACAACGTAAGATTCGGCAAACACTAATTACAAATTACGGACATTGAAGACAAAATCAAGACAATATAATAAAACTACTTAGGCTACTTGAACTACTTGAAACGCCAAGGCAATACTTTTATTTATCCGAAACCTGTGGAAAAATATGCAGTATTAAAATTAGATGTTCAAGAAAAAATAGCACATCCAAAACAAGGGGGGCCCAAAAGTTATTTCAGAAGGCATAGTCTTGTCCATGTAAAAAAAAGCACCAGGATTAATCAAGAACTATTAATCTTTCAGTATTAAAAACTCAAAGATAAAATGTATTTGATATCATAAATGTAAGTAGAAAAATAAAATAAAATTTTATGACCGGAATTGTTACTAGATCGAAAAAAATTTAATGCCACTGTATAATTTGTGTTCGGAGTGAAATGTGCATGTGATGACAAATGCCAGAACTTATTTGCTGTTCTCTTTATCTAAATATTAAATCTACCGTATGATTGTGTGTAGTGCATAATATTATAATGAACAATGATTGGAAATGTTGACATTAAGATTGAACAAGTATCGTGAAATGTGTGACATTGCATTCAAACAAACTATCTTTTATTTATTTATTTATGTATGACAAAATATATAAAGATGTACGCTGATAATAGTAATGAAGGTAATAGCGCATAGCATATAAATGTGTATTAACTTTTTACGTCAATCAGAGCACCTTCACTGTCGTCGTGACAGAAGTAAAGTCACGACTGGAATAGCTTATACATATTTATTTAGGAAAATATGTTTCACGTAGCTATGCAACTACACATATCGTATGTAAGTTATATAAGATGTGTTTCAAAAAGGTAACGCCTGGAAATTGCCCAAACTTGCAAAAGACACAAAAACT
This sequence comes from Adranes taylori, assembly GCA_009867245.2. NCBI lineage: Eukaryota > Metazoa > Arthropoda > Insecta > Coleoptera > Staphylinidae > Adranes > Adranes taylori. Next base: position 11,285 of record WYDF02043162.1, on the reverse strand, counting down.
TCATTGTACATAACCATAAGTTTGACAAAGATAATATTGTAATGAGGCAATTTGTCCTCATTCCTAATTAGTTTGATAATGTAAATACTTCAAGATAATTAGAGACGATAAAAACTTTAGCGGGGTAAATAAGATTTAAAGACTTGGACGGTCATTAGGCGATAACACATAGATCCGTTTTATGATCAAAATACAGAAATAAATATTGGTTATTAATTATACCCTATGCTACTTTATTTTGTATTAAATACATACATACACGTATAACTCTTTGCTTTCGCGAAATATTTTTGCAACTTTCTACAAGCGAACTACAATAAATTTTTCGCTTGGTTGGCACGGCATTGACAGGGGTATCATTCTTCGCGAGTTCACTCGCACTTTATTCCGATTGGAGAACAACTTATGGTATCATAGAATTTCTTTAAAATTCGTAACGAATGAAAGAATGCTTTTGATTGGGAGGAACTTTACACTTCCTAAAGGTTTTAGAAGAACTTTCGTCCAGGCTGACCCAATTGCCGCCGTCAACATCAAGAACTGCCGCCGATGAGCAAGCTACCAAAAGTGGCTAATTTTAGATAAAAGGGCACCCCCAAGCCAACATAAATCAGGCGCATTTTCGGTCTGATGATAGTCGATGCTGAGTTAGAACCTCGCATACTTCAACTAGCAGAATTCTCCATTAGGTAGCTAAACCATTCTTAAAGAGTGAGCATAATTCGCACTTTTGAATCTGTTTGGCATCTAAGTAAGCGCCACTAACAAAAACGCTTATTTTATTTCATTCACTCATTTCAATATTTCATAACACTTCCTTAACAACTACTTCGTCAACGATAAAGCAAGAAGGCCAGTGTCAATGGAAGAGAACAACCAACCATCCAACGCACCGAGACCATGGAGGTGGCAGAGATACAACTCCAGAGGCACGTGGAGATCACCACCGACGATTATTCTACTTGGACGACAGTGAATGGACTAGATCACCGTAAACCAACACATTCATTTTATACGCCATACAATTTCATCGTATCTTCAACAAGTTTTTCACCATCTTCGTTACATTAATGGGCTGGATCTGGATCTACCTACAATATCTGCGTTAGAACTTGCCATTCAATAATTTCAATCATACTAACGTCACGGAGAAATAGAAGAAAAGCTGCAACACAATCAGAAGAACAAATGAATTATCAAATTATCTTTAGTTCGCTACTTTTTCTTGCTATTTTGCTAATGGGAATTGAATCATCATAACAATTTTTGCATTATACATATATAGAAGCTACACATTGTCAGTAATTTAAAATCGCGTTTCGAGTTATATATATCCAGTTATATATATATATTATAGAATAATAAATCAGACTATTTAAACTTGTCTTTAAATTTAAATTGCCTTTATGTATTTACCATATAAGAAAAAGAAATTAAGTACTTTATTATAATATAATAAGATCATCGAATTCTAACCCAACATTGTATAACCTCATGCAATAAGCATCTTATGTTACAAACAAACAGAATAAAATATAAAAAGCAGTATAGTAGTTAAAAATAAAAATTACGATCCTGCTTTGATAAGAACAATTATGTAACAAGAGGAGGACTAAAACGAATAGGAATTATGGAAAGGATTGTTGAGGAAAAGAGAATGAGGGAGATAAGAAAATAAACAAAATTAAAGAAGATTCCGGATTCCTTTTAGACGGAGATAATAGGCAAAGAGAATGGTTTATTTCATTTTTTTCCGTTGTAGTTGAAATATATTGTTGAGTTTCTTCTTGTGAAATTATGCCAAAATGTGTTATATAACGTTTGTTGTAAATGAAACCAGACTAAAGCTATAGAACTCGATTTATTGAAACTATTGCAAAGTTCTTAATATCATTATCATTCAAAGTAACTTCTTTGGGTAACAGCGTTTCCAACGTTTCTGCCATTGAAAATGTGTGTCCAGGAACTTCTTTTCCGAAATGCTGTTCAGGGTCCATGTCACAGCTGCTTGCAAAGCTTCGATGGACTCGAATCGGCTTTTTTTTTTGGTCAAAAGTCCTGCACAATCTTGGGCGCATTGTCGTGGTGCACGGTCCTGTTGTTGGCGATGTCTGGACGAGCACGGGCGACGCGCTTGCAAAGTCTTTCGAAGAGTTCGACGTAAAAAGTGAAGTTGACCATTGTTCCTGTTGGGACAAACTCCTTTGGCGTCGTGAAAAACAATGAGTATTGTTTTGATTTTCGACTTGGCCATCCTGCCTTTTTTTTGGTCACGTGCCTTTTTTTGACGAGGCGACTGCGGCGTGTGCAATTCTGCGCTCTGCCGTTTACTCTCCGGGTCATACTGGAAAACCCAAGTTTTGTCCCTAGTGTTGACATTCTGTAAGAAATTTGGGCTAGCTTCCACACGTTTCAACAGATCTTGCGCAATCGTCAGTCTTGCTTCTTTGTTCGCGTCGGTGAGGATTTTGGGCACCAACTTGGCGCGAACTTTCCGCATTTCAAGGTGGTCCCTCACAATCTCGTGAACTTACGTTTTTGGCAAATTTAGCGCATCGGCAATTAATCGTACACTCAAACGTCAATAGGTGTTCAAAAGACTTCTAACCCTTTTAACATTTTCCTCCGTTTGGTTGTTGTTCTGGGATCTGGTCATGCACCTGGGATCTTGTCATGTATTCATCCCCGTACGCTGTTCCCAACATTTCCAGAGTCTCCGTCCTAGATTTCCCGAGCCGGATACTAAATGTAATGCGTACCGTTGTTCGATCAACCGAGGCATTTTCAATGACAATACACCTACACAGCATCTCACACTACAAGAGACATGCTTTGTAACACCGCTCGTAGCAAACTGAGGTTTGTTGCCTGTCGTTGCTAAGGCTACCTACTACCTTCCCCTACCATCAGCTTTCTTACCCGCCGTCAGAGGGCGCCGCGCTAGATCCAGTCTGGTTTCATACAGGACAGATCCTGTATAACCACTATAATCAAACGAAATGTAGCGTTGATCAAATGACTCCTAAATATACCACCTGATGTAGCATCCTATGATTGTCTGTGTATAGTTGTTACAACAGTAGCTGAAATACTTTAAACACGTCCATACAGTTTGCATTTTGCTCCAAGTATGTATCGGTTCAAAATTATGTGGAGGACATTTTATTGAAGTCAGTTGACAAACTTCGTGAAGCTTATATGAAAATAATCAACAAGGAAGAAAAAAGAGAAAGAAAAAATTAAATCTCTGAGTACTAGAAAAGGATATAAATTTTAGGGATATCAATTTCTTGGCCGTTCAAAAAACTATTATTAATTCATTTCTTAATTTATTACTCCAGCCCAAATAAATACAAAAGACCTTGTCAAATATCTTGTGAAAATAATAATAAGATAAAATTGATTTTCTTTTAATTTAAGTTTTAGTTATTTGGAATGCACTTTTTGCTTCCTTTAAACTTAAATTAACGTAGTACTACATTTTATCGACTTGGCGTCCTCGATATGACAAGAAAGGATTACAAATAAAACAGATTAACAAATTCGTAAAGCGAACGAGAATGAAAAGCTTTGTTCTGCCATATCTTTCAAAATAAAATAAAACGTAATAAAGCGCCAATAGAGGTGTTAAAGAAGCGTATGATGCAAGTAGTTAACCTCTAACTAATAATATATCACAGATTCCACGTGTACGCTCCAAGCTATAAGTACAATCGCATGAGAAAATGTTGAAGCTTTATTATTCAACCTGTATAAAAATATATTGAACGCGAGCAAACTTAAATGTCAAAATTTTAAAGTGAAACATTAAATTATGAAACTTCATTCAGGATATTAAATTTAAAAAAAAAAAGGAAGTACAGCTGAATTGACAGCAAAGAAATTTTGTTGGTTAACATTTTATGCTATCATTGATAGATGCTAAAGAAAAAACGATGAAGGTGAGAACAAGATTTCTTATAAGGCCTTTAGAGCTATAAGTCTCATGCCATTTACTCTCAAAACTAGAGAGAAAGTATTAGACCGACATATTAGAGATTGACTACTAATTCAGAAGCCCCTTCATCAGATTCAATGTGCCTAGCCTACTACAGAATCTTATAAGAGGCATTCATTCTGATAATTTCATCAGTTGAATACACTAAGCCGATTTTGAGAAGTAAAAATATTATTTAAACTTTTTAGTTACATCCTGCATTTTTTTATATATTTTAGTAATTCTCATTAAAACAGTACCCAACATGAGGAGTCCAACTTTAATACTTAACATGATATAATCCTTAAAATCTTAAAATACTTCATTGGTTAAGACTGTAACCAAGAGTAAACGTAAACATTGTAGATTCGAGAAAAGTTGTAAAAGAAGATATTTTTCATTTTATGAGAACTGTAAGATGATACTCTTACAATAAAAAAATATTACTCAGTGGCAACACTATTTAAATTATAAAATTGGGAGGGGTTCAAACTGATCTCTCCAAAATTATCAATTGACTAGTGTCACTCAAATGACTAGTACCAATTGGCTAGTGTCACAATTGACTTAGTGTGATTAGTACCACTTAACTATTAGTGCCACTTGAACACATGTAATGCTTACTATATTAATATGGAACAGAAAGATGTCTAACGAAGACAAAATATTAAATCCAAACGCGGCCAAATTCGCCTTTGTCCCATGGATCGAGGTGTGTGTTCCTATGCTAATCGATTGTTATCCGATGCAACAATTCAGCTAACTGAATTTAAAAAACAAATTATAAGGTAAAATTGTGCAACCTAAATAGATCATCCCTTGCTTTATACAGTATGTAGCAAAACATTAGACTTATGAGCTGGAGGACCTGACTACGAATTTCAAAACTTTAAACTGTGATTTTTAAACCAGTATCAGTGAATTTAGTATTGCTTGGCTAGATAAAAGCAGCTTTTTTTAGTTACCGTACTTAATTAAATAAAATACTTGCAAATATTTGGAGTATCATAATTGTAACATAGCGGATGGTCTTTAATGAAACGCCCAGCGCCACGTCTAAATGAAAAGATTCCAAATATTTGCCAAGGGTAGAAAGCATCAGTGACGAAAATCGGAACCACATTACTAGCAACACCGCTAGTTAAAGAAACAGCACAAGATGGAAAACTTCATGAGCTGAGAGCATTAATCGACCAAGGGTTATGAACATCGTTCATACCGGCGCAATCACAGAAAGCATTTGGAATTCCACTGCAGAAAGCAAACATCAGCATAAAAGGGCTAGCAAAAGTCACAACAGCAACAGCTAAGGGGAAAATTACAACAATTCTGAGATTCTGAGCGGAGATTCAAAAATAACTTCAGGCTATCAGTAGAATTGGTGGTAATGTTCAAGATAACAGAAGATTTGCTGCAAGAACTAGTCAAAGATGACACTAGAAGGGTGGACAAACGTGTACATAGCAGATCCGTTATTTCACAAATCAAGTCCGATAGATATGCTACTTGGAGCAAATGAACTAGGAAACTTTTTGCTGTCAGAAGGAGTTAGGAAAGCGGAAGGGTTAACTGGACAAAAGATGGCATTCGGCTGCATGTTATCAGGGAACGTATATAAAAAGTTACCAAATAGAAAACAAATCTTATCCTTGACGGCAACAATCACAGAAGATAAACAGCTGGAGAAATTCAAGGAAGCAGAGAAAATCGAGACCATAGAAAACTCAAAAAGAAGAACGAAAAATCTAACGAATTTAATGCAGCGCCGACGTCAAGGGATGTAAAAGACGCCCTGTCAAATCCAAGTCAAAGATGAAAGGCCGGAAGGCAGTTCGAAGAATAGCGTGGCGAGTAGCGACGGCAATAGGTCGGCCACCAACAGAGGGGAGCATCCAACATCGGTAGCGAACCAGTGAGTGGACGAAGGAGCTCCACGAAGTAACCTACAAATGGAAATAAGGAACAATCTTCAAGATCCTGGCGCGGTCTAATGGAACCATCAAAGCAGTATCAGTCAAGTTTCAGAGACGAGGGTCCCGAATAATAAAAGTAAACCAAATAAAAGCAGCACTGCCGTCGCAACCGCGCTAAAAGCTCGGCAATATGTTTACGTGTAAATAGGGTAATGCCTGAAAAGTACAGGTTCTGTAGAATCAAGTCTGTAGACCCCAAGACATTGCTTACTCTTATATTTTATTATTAATTTACATAATTATGTTTCATTTTGTTGATATAACATATTGCTAAAACATCAGTAGATATCTAGAGGATGGGAGCCACGGCTTCTATCCTCCCAGATATCTCCAAACAATGGTTAATACAATTACATTGGCTTACAAACTGGTGGAGTTATCTAGAGGATACGGACTACGGTGATTATACTCCATTTAAATGTATTGTTACTAGGACATGATAAAAAAATTGTTAGTTCATAAATTGACTGTTTTCTATACTCCGAGATATCCCCATAAATATTCATATTATTTCATGCACGGTATTTTCATGATATATATTGGTATTATTTTGTTTAAATGGTATTTCGTATATTTCAATTTTCATTTTTAATGGATTGGAATTATTTAGATTTCATTTTAAAATCTCATAAATAATGATATCCTCTTACATCCAGGAACGATAAAAGATAGGACATTCGAATAAACTTCATTGTATAGGATATATAAAATCACAATTTAACATATATATAGGGTGTTATTTTTTTTTTTGCTAATTTTAGGGTCCATTTTCTCGAAAAGGTTAGCTACAATTTTTTTTAATTTCTTGCGTCAACAGTTCCTTTAATACCTAAGCGAGTTTAAAAAATCACACTTCATAGCACCGGCGTAATTTGACCTTGAAAAAAAGTGTACTACCCTAGATATCTGCGTCCCTGTGAAAGCTGTAAAAATGAAACTTGGGGAACGTATATAAGTCTAAGGGACCTCAATTCTGCCAGTGTGGGCAACTGAATATACTTGACAGATTTTGAGCAATAAAAAAATTTTCATAAACTTTTTAGTAACGCTTTGTACATTTTTTTACATTTGGGTAGCCCTTCTAATTCTATTTAAAATGATACTACACATGATGGGTCTAAATCTTATCGTTTCAAAGATTTTCTAATATTTTGGTAGCACTTGTAATTTGCTTTACAATGATACCACACATGACGGATCTTGTTCTTATCATTTCAAAGATATGACCCTTAATATCTTAAAACTTGTCGCCATGGCAACCAGTATTCAACAATCATATTATATACATGTATGGCCTACATAATAGCTATATAAGTTTTACCAGTCATGTACTTCATATAAATACTTATATATATATATAAACGTCTAGCTTTGTCCGTCTGTCTATCAGGAACGCTTTTGATCTACGTTCATTGTGATTTTTCTTGTGCCATTTAATATGTGAAATTAAATGTCAAATTTTGTAATTACATTTAAATAAAATATGACCTGGTAATGGATAGTCGTATTACGACGGGTTATCATCTAGTAAAAAATTATTAAATGAGAGCTGAATCACTTATTAAAAATTATAAGTGACAACAGCCTATACTCAAAGTACATTAATAGCTATATTCATATCACATGAAGATTAGACTTACTATGTAGCTAAATAAATTTTTACTGTTTAGCTAAATTTTTACTATTACGCTGTTAACGAATAATCAAATATGTAATGATTGCAGTGTTCAATCAATATTAAATTTTCTATCCTGTACTTATAAAAGTATGAATTTCATGCAATGCACCGTTAGTAGCATGTTAGTAATCTTTACAACTTAGTAAATAAGTTAATAAGATACAAAGCGCTTGAGCTCTCATTTACTTATTTTTAACTACATAATAGCTCAAATATGTAAAGTTACAGAAAAAATTATTTGACGTTGTATGAGACATATAAACTGCTTCTGCAATTGAATAAATGTTATTATCAGTGGTGGGTGCATATTATAATTTTGAGAGGGGTTCAAAATGATTATTGTATTGAGAAATTTAGTTTTAAAATTAGAACACTGCAATTTTGCTTGCATATAGTATATTGTGTTATGCGTCGAATGAAAGTAGTGCCATCTTTGCAAGTGGTATAGAGCGTGACGTTTCCAAATTTAAAATGGTACAAACTGTTTGATATATTTCAGGAACTATAAAAGATATGACACTTCTCAATTTTATTTGAAATATTTTTTCTAAAATTACAATTTAACATATATACAGAGTGTTTTTTGTTTTATAAACTTTGCGATAGATTTACTTGAGACCGCCTATTGTATTATATTAAATATCTGGGTTCCTAGGAAAGTTGACAAAATAAAACTTGGGCAACAAATGTAAGATCCAGGCAAGAGCGGCCGTAGGCCGCGGCAAAGCGGACAGCTAAGCTGTCCGCGCCGTAGATTCATGGGAACCGATGGATTCATGGATTAGACTAATGTCGTTTAATTTGCCCTAAACACTATTGTGCTAATTGAATTTAATAGTGCTAATTGAATACTATCAACAATACATATGAATGCTTTCATGGAATTATCTGGGCGTATAAGCACCGTAGTGCTAATGCTCCAGATAAATCCATCGGTTTGAAGGACAATATAAATTTATTAACTATTGTTTGGAGATATCTGGGTGTATAAGAGCCGTGGCTCCCATCCTCTGGTAAATTAATAATAAAATATAAGAGTAAGCAATGTCTTGGAATCTGCAGATTTGAAGAACCTGTAGTCTCCAGACATTACCCTGTTTACACGTAAACAAATTTTATATAGTATTTTCTATAAAGAATATACCGTTTGAAACTATACAAAATTGCATTATTTGTTCGTGATTTAAACTGTATGCAAACAAAGAAAATATAATATATAGTAGATAGGAATGTGAATTCTCAAATTTTACAAACTAAATATTATATTACACGCGTAAATCTTTATTTCACATAGAAAGTGTTCCAAATCAATTGACGCGAAAACAAATCAAAACAAAACAAAATTATCCAATTAATCTAAAAAATAAAGATAGATTAACGATCAAAAGTAATCAATGTTTAGATCACACCGTAAATTCCATACATTATGAAATGTATGAATATGTTATATGATGTTATAAAAAGTATAAACATGTTATATGATTTGATTTTAATAAGAAATTATTAATTTATGAGTATACAATAATTTCGATGCATATTTTTATTTCAAAAGTGAATATTTCTTTAAAACTCTAAGAAATTGCATAAAAGTAATTTAGCACGAAATAACAAAGTATAAAAAATAAAGTATGTGATGATAATGCAAGCTGAGAAAATTAATCGCAACTTTCAGATGTTGCCTCTTTTTCCTAATTATTTGGCCGGTGCATAATTATTGCGGTTTTTTCTAGACTTTTTTTAATTGGTATTTTTTATTTTTTTTCCATCAAAGTAATTCTCTCGTTTCAGTTAGTGAAAATGCTTATCGAAACTCATATTCATACTCGGCATATTATACTCTACCACTTCGAGAAAGGTTGGAATGCAGTACAGTCATTAAGCGATCTCAACGAACTTTTTGGCGAAAGAATAATCAGTAAAAACCAAGTTGAAAAATGGCTCAAGAAGTTCAAATCGGGCGATACAAAAATCACAGATGAAGAAGGAAGAGATCGAATATAAAATTTCAACGACCAGGCACTTCTGGCAACTGTGGAAGAGGACGAGAAGACTTCAATGTGTACTATTCGATCATAGTTCGTCATCCCCAAAAACTCGAAAAAATATGGGAATTGGCTGGATAGATCCTTCACGAACACTTCGACAACAAAACCAAACGCGTCCGAATCTTCACCGTTTTGCTGCAGCGAAATGAGTAAATTTCGTTCCTAAGGAATCTCGTCATGGGGATGAATCGTAGCTTCTCTCCGATTCATCCGTCAAAAGAAATTGAAAACGTGAAGGCAATTAAATATCAACAGCGACGTCTACTTGGCTCAACTTAACTGCATTCACGGTAGAATCGCGACGCAAAAACCGCGCAAAAGAAGCATACCATCTTCCACCACAACTATGCGTGTCTGCATGTTGAGCATCGTATCGTTGAATCTATCGCCAATAACTGCATCATCATCCGCAACATTCTCCTACAGAAGCGCCTACGACCTATGACGTCAATCAATCGCTGAAAAATTGGCTCGCGAACAAAGTTTACGACGACTTGGATGACTTGGTGGACGCCATTAGAGTGGTTTACCTCTAAGAACAGCAACTTCTTCGCCCGATCGACCGGCTGCCAAGCAAATGGGAACAAGTAATTGAAATAGATGGTGAATATGCTTCGGAATATTAATTTTTTTTCTTGAATAAAATTTATTTTAAAAAAGCCAGAATTTTTTTTAAAAAGCCGCGATAATTATGCATCGATCGAATAATATTTTTTTATTATTATCATGTCACATATTTTTTTAACATTAAAATATAGAAATTATGGCAAACATTTAAACTATTTTTATAATATTTATAAATAAAATTTCATAAAGGTGTAGAGTCCACACTACTACAGAGGTATACTGCATGCTACTGAAACTTGCAGTAGTTACGAGACTAATGACATTTAAATTAATAAATGCTTAATAATTGTTACTCGTTATTTCAACAACTTCTAATCCACCACAGTTGTGTGGAAATCTTACAAAGCGTAGACATCGGTCTGTTTTTCAGTGAGAACTAACTATTGTGGTAAAAATTGTCTGGTCACTTATTAAAGTGTGGGCAGCTTAAATGCCTAGTTACAATCAATTGAGAAACAATCTCATAACAGATATTGCGGAGTATGACCAAACATTACGGAGTATAAACAAACACTATGGAGTATGTAGTGAGAACAAAATTATTATTTTGCGTTGTACAACTGTCATGTTAGTATTTCATTTTCAAAAATGTTAAAATTGTATTGATTTGGTCAATAATATTGATTTAAAAGTGTCAACTTTAGCCCAGCAACGTGACTTTCAGCAAATCCATAAATGTGTCTTTCGCAAAAAAAAAGCAAGTTGGAAGGGGCAATATGAAAAATACTTAAAAGACGAGGTTTAACGAGTAAGTGAGTAAAGAAAATGCAATATGACTTTGGGAGATTGGAAAAAGAAATGTAGAAAATAAATAACAGGAGAGATGGAAGAGCAGCGAGTAGTGCCCTCTGATAGAAAAATAAGGGTGAGAGGTAAGGTGGAAGAGATAATTCAAGAGGAAATAGTGGAAATTATAAAAAAGGCAAGAGGAATGTACGTGCGGGCCTGACAGGTAGATGTATGGAAGTTCATGAATGGAAAAATAA
>WYDF02043151.1:0-12381 GCA_009867245.2 Adranes taylori | reverse complement strand
AATGGACCCACGTCCGAAACTCGAGTCACAAAGTAAGTGATATATAATAGTGCTAATGACGTTTTTTACATATATTATATATATATATATATATATAGGGTATTATTTTTTCTGCAAACTTTGCAGTATTCCTGATTTTCCCGCAAACTTTCGCAGAACTCTTTTTTTTTTATTTCTTGTATCGAAAGCTCCTTCAAGAAATTATGTATCGAAAGGGATTAAATGTATCGAAAGGGATTAAATGTGTTTAAAAAATCATATACGTAATCTTGGGAGTAACTTCCCAGTTGCAAATATCTCAGTTCCTATGAGAGTTGTAAAGTGAAACTTGGTGAGTGCATGCAGATCTAAGTGACCTCAATTATGCCGATGTGATCAATTCAATACACTGAATCAATTTTGAGCAATAAAAAAATTTTCAGGAAACTTTTTAATAACACCCTGTATATTTTGATAGGCCATATATCAAAATATAATCTCTTTATAATGATACTCACAGGAGGGGTGTAACTCTAACAGTAGCAAAGATATGGCCCTTAATATCTTAAAGAGTCGCAACTTGCCATGCCAACCAACACACGTAGGTGCACAGATCTAATGTTCCCTCGCAATTCAATTTCTAAACAGAAGCAAATCTTATATCCATGTACAATTGACGACATCGGTTTATATATTCCATATATTTATTTATTTTTATAAAAAACAAAATAACGTATGTATATAAGAATTTATGTACATAATACGGCTAAGACCACGTGGTTTTGCTCCGCCCCAATATAAAAGAAACTGGACTTAAAGTAAATGTACGCAAGTAACTTCTAGAATAGTCAACAGATACTATCAGGGTCAGTTTAAAAAGTAATTGGCTAAAAAATGTACCAGTACTACCGCCGATTCTACCCACCTTTCCACCCTTCTCTACCGTAACTCAACTCGTTTTAAGCTCAAATCTTATATTGTGCTAATGACGAATATTGTGCATTTCCAGTCTGATTTCAATATTATTGCCGTAGATGTCACTTTGACTAGATATTACCAGGGACAATATAAAAATAATATACAGAAGTGATGAAAAAAATTTATATTATTTAACGCTAGCTGTCACTAGATTTTATAACTAGATTTTAAATTGAAAGTAACTAGATTTGTAACTAAATATTACCAGGCTCAATATAAATATAGGGTACATGGGCGATCAAAAAATATTATTTTATTTAACGCTAGATGTCACTAAATTTTGTAAATAGATTTAAAATGAAAAGTAACTGGATTTGTATTTAGATATCACCAGGGTCAATATAAAAATAATGTACAGGGACAATAAAAAAATTTAATATTACTTAACGCTAGAAGTCACTAGATTTTGTAAGCAGAATTAAAATAAAAGTTACTAGATTTGTAATTAGGTATTACCAAGGTCCATATAAAAATAATGTACAAGGACAATCAGAAAATTTAATATTATTTAACACTATATGTTACTAGATTTTGTAACTAGATTTAAAATGAAAAATAACTGCATTTTTATTTTAATAATACTAGGGCCAATATAAAAATAATGTACAGGGGGCGATAAAAAACTTTAATATTATTTAACGTACATGTCACTAGATTTTGTAACTAGATTTAAAATGAAAAGTAATTGGAGTTTTATTTAGATATTACCGCGGTCAATATTAAAAAACTGAGCAGGAGTAATCAAACAATTTTATATTATTTAACGTTAGATGTCACTAGATTTTATAACTAGATTAAAAATGAAAAGTAATTATATTTGACTAGATATTACCAAGGTATTATTTTTACGCTAGGGGAATTTGTAACTAGAAAAATAACTGCATTTTTATTTAGATAATACTAGGGCCAAAAATAATATACAGGGGGCGATAAAAAACTTAAATATTATTTAACGTACATATCACTAGATTTTGTAACTAGATTCAAAATGAAAAGTAACTGGATTTGTAGTTAGATATACCAGGGTCAATATTAAATAAATGAGCAGGGGAAATCAAAAAATTTTATTTTACAGACGTAGGGGCGACGGAAAATGTTTGCTGGGACTATATTAAGTTTGAATTTACCTTCGTTGAAAAAGACTAGACACAATTGCCTCAGTGTGTTATATGTATGAAAGTTTTGAGTCATGACGTTATGAGGTCTACTCGTCTTGAAAGACATTTGAGACAGCTCACTTTCATAACCCACTCGAAAGAGTTTTTTTGTCCAAATCAAAAACAATCAGAGGCATGACATTGGATCAGTCAGGAAGTGATCACAAACATGTGTCATAGCCTTCCAATGTTTCACTTAAAATAGCTTTTCTGGTGGCAAAGCAAAAGAAACCTCATATTGTCAGCAAGAAATTAATTCAACTATGTGTGCTAAAAGCTACGCAGATAATATTAGGAGAAGAATCAGATCAAAAACTGAAGTCCATTTCTATTTCAAATAATACTAGCAAGCGTGGAATCGATCATATTGCTCCAGACATAAAATCACAAATCATAAACACAATATGTTATTCATCGACAAGTTTCGCTCCAAAAACATTGCCACATATTTTCGACTTTGGACTCAAAAAGTGTCTGCTGAAAATGTATTATCACTTGCTCGACTACATGAAACAATTAAAAATCAGACTGTACGAAAAGTTAAAAACTGAAATAGAAGCTCATTTGCAAGCATTAGAACATAAATTTTATCGATACTATCGAGACATGAATTTAGAATCACCAATATGGCATATGGCTAGAAATACATTTCTTGTCAATATCTTACAATTACCAAAAGAAATTCAGGAAGAATTGATAGAAATGAAGGCCTATTCGACCATGAAAGATGACATTGGGGAAGTTTTGGATCAAACGTTTCCTTGTTAATCCAAAAGTTTCCTCTCTTGCTTTGTGCATACTTAGAAAATATAATTATGGCATGGGGAGGCTCAACGCAAAAAAGGTTGGGACATTCTGGAATACTAACCCTTCAGAGGTCGTGTGAAAAATTTGGAATTAAGATTCGCACCCCAACCTGAATTGATATATAAAAGCATTTCAATTATGAAGCATAATGGAGAATTAATCTTAATTCTTTAACTATTTCGTTGAAAATATGATTCCTAAAGAATTTGTTTAAATACTATCAATATTTTAAATAATATACTTAAATAGAAACGAATCCAAATATCAAACGTCTTATTACGCGATATTATAAATTACTGTGTAAACATTAACGAAATGAAAAAATACTGGAACCATTTTGTAGTTCATTTAAATCTTCGGATATAACGAATTAGATGAAATAACTGTTAAATAATGTGTGAATGTATTTATATTATATAACTATAAAAATTCGAATTTTTTTTCTAGAACTACTAGTTTCATATTAAGAACCCGGTTATCTGAATATTTTTATTAAAATAAGAAAATTGAATACGAATAATTTCGCCCATTATTTTAATATTGTTAATATATTTATTACTAATTCCTTAAGATAATTATAATGACTAATGTCCGTGAATAGCGAATGTATTAAAATATAAATTATATTAATGAAATTATTTATTTATATAAATTAAAGATTGGGCTAAAACAAAAGAATAAACTTTCAATTTATATTTGATACATAATTTAATATATTTATCTACACGAACCATAATATTTTGGAAACAATATCCTAATTATATTAAACAAATCTTTAAATATTAATGAATGTCAAAAAATATTCTTTATACGTAAGGAAATTTAATTTCAAATCGAAAATAGAATTACAATAAACATCTTAAACAGAAATTAATCAATATAAAATTATCACTCTCAAATTATTTGAAGCGCTTGGCAAACTTAATTTGAAATAATCACGAAAATTTGAAGAAATTTATTAATTTCATTTTATCCTCACTTAATATTGTAAAACTCCATACTAATATTATGCTATTTTCTTCAATACTCTAAAATTTATTGAAACATGAAATATTTTGAAGAAAAATTATGTGTTTTCTGTTTACAAATAATTGGTATTGGACCAAATTGTAATAATAAATTCGGATATTTTCGTTTGATTGTTCAGTTTATAGCAGGTTTAGAAGTTTGTTTTAAAACAGTATTGGCATTTAGACATGATTGGAAAAGTATTGAAAGTAGAGAGAGTTTAGCAGTAATGCCATTGGGTTTTGAAGTAAGTAGAAATATATCTAAAGACAATTTTCTGAAATTATTAATCTACTTCTAAAAATTAAAAAAATATTTATTATAAATGCTATATAATTGCTATATCATTCAAAAATATTATTCTATGAAAGGATTCTTAATTGTTTTTTAAATCAACTATTTATTTTTTCTAATTTTGTGCTGTTTCATGCTAAAATTCTAGATGAAATAATTCACTCATTTAATGTTAAAGGAGTAATCTAATATGGTGGCCACACACGTTCTTTCCTTCGAGTAATCGTGGCGAGCTAGAACGTCAGGAAAGAATGACGAGTGATTAAAAAAATGTAACTCAAAAACAGAGGATTCACGCATGTTTGAGCGGCACGACTAGCTGTCTAAGGAAAAGTTGAAAGTGGTCTATAGGCAACGCACAATGAATACTCTAGGGAAAGAACATGTGAGTATGGGGCCACCTAATTGACAAATATGTAATAAATTTCAATAGAATATTAAAATATCATAAAGTACAAAATTGTAAAGAAATTTGATATCATTGTGGAATTCAAACATATATAAACCATAGGTAGTACCCATACAAGTATTTAAAAATACATTTATGATAACTTTAATGTAGAGTAGAATGTTATTCGAGATAGAAGTATTCTTTTTATTCTTATATATTTTTTTACTGTGGACCTATTTTCAACTTCGTGTTCTATCGCACCAACTACGTTTTCAAGTTATATTGCATCACAGCCGGCTGGCAGGATGCTGAATAATTTTGCCGCCCACTAACCCTTCCTCGATTAACTCGGGCGGGAATCTTTATAGTGAGTACCAACCCGCACACACTGGGTCTAAGTTTTACATCTACCCCTATAGATGTGCATGATACGTTAAAAATACTTAAGATAAATACTTTGGGCCTCGTATATAATCTCGATTAAGCTGAGGCTCGAATTGCAGACCTCTGGATTGATAGTCATGCATCTTACCAATACGCTATGGTTAAGCTCTCTTCTTCTTATTTTCTCAAAGTCTGCACCTTTCGTCTTATAGAACTATGACAGACAAAAACAAGTTAAATGAGTAACCACAAAGTAAAAAAAATAATTACACAAAAACAAACTTAACACAAAGCGACAAATTTCAATTTAATGAATTTATACTTGTAACAGCTACTGAATATTTAAAGTAATTATATTTACTAAGATGATTGAAAATTTTGAAGATTTATAACTTTTGCTTCTGTGATTCGATCATTCCAATACCTTCCTCCATTATGTGTCTCCAGATCATCCCAGTAGGGTGTGTTTTTGCTACTGATAGAACCATGAGGTTCATAAAAAATTAAGACGTATAAATCAAAATTAACTAAAACACACTTTTACACAATCATGTTTTAAAGTTTTAAACGAATAATGATCAAAGGATTATTAAAATAATTTAGGATTAATAAATTCTAAAGAAAAAATAAAAATATTTATACGTGGAGTTGATCTGGCACGATTCACCTCATGTGCCGACACCAAAGCAACTTCATAGATTTTTTTATTTAGAACTTAAAAACTATTTCCGCTATGACATGATATTGTTATTATTGTTTCTTAATTATTACTGGTTTTACTAGCGGAGTTTAACTATATAAGATTATTTACCTATTTTAAGATAATATATATTAAATCCAGATATTATGAGCCAATCAAAAGATTAATGTTTGCAATTTAATTGAAAATCAAGGGTTTTATTAACAACTTGTATTTTAGGTGCCCCCAGCTGCGAGGCTCAATAAATGTATGTTTGACATATTTCGGGGAAACAAATAGATTTCTTCGGAAACTTGTGTGCATTTATTATGCTAAAATATAGATTAACATTTTAAAATGACTAAGTAAGTAGTTTTGGAAAAGTTATCTTAATTTCTTACAAAATTATAACGTTGGGATGACATCTTATTAAAAATTAAAACTAAAAGATTGATAAAAACTTTTTTTGCCCTCAATATGGCGACCGTCAACATGGCGGCAACTAAATGTAAGATGAAAAGTTTTTATCAATCTTTTAATTTAAATTTTCAATAAAATGTCATTTTAAAGTTATAATTTTGCAAGAAATTAAGAAAAATTTTTCACACCTATTTACTTAGGGATTGCAAAATATCGTTCTATACTTTAGCATAAAAAATGTGCACAAGTTTCTGAAGAAGAGGTAATTGTCTCCCCGAAACAAGTCAAACGTACATTTAGTAGACTACGTAGCTATGGGGATCTAAAATGCAAGTTTGCTAATAAATGCAGTTTCGGAACACAGGATTTTCATTAAATTATAACGTAGACTGTAACACTGAGACGCACTTCAATATGTATTAATATTTGCTATACTGGCTTCCTTTGCAAAAAAGTTTTTAAACTATTCTATGTTGTTTAATTGTACGATATTGTATCAATGAGAAAAGTAGAGCTTGCAGTAAAGAAAATTAGCCAAGCTTCTTGTATTAAAAGATTTTCTGACCCAAATCTGTACGTATTCTAAAATCTGTACGCAATATAATTTTTGGGATCACACAATTGAAATATTGGCATTTTTTTTCAAACTATAAATTCCTTTGGATTAGAGAAAATGAACATAAATGCATATTTCAATTTTCCACTTACATTTCATATACTAATATGTACATGAACTTCTATATAAGTAGATGATGCATGTTTCAAGATTTCGCCTTATAATTGAACCTTAGTTTTCTACATCTGTTATACTCCATGTGTTCAACGCAACTGAAAGAAACATTAGTGGAATACAATAAACCACCAAAAATGTTTCTCAGATAATGATTTCTTGAGTCGAAAAGTGAAGAATGTGAAAGCCTTGACAAGCCTTGACACACATAACTTTTTTGATTTGTGACATTTAAGTTGTTTTCCCCAAAAACGATGCCACCTCTTACTCTTCCTATATCAAAAGATTCTTTAATTGTCAAACGATAAAAGAAGTTTGAAAAGACTGAATAATGTTTAAGGCTTAAATTAATGACAGACGACCCGAAAGAAATAGTATACCTGCTTCGATTTTAATCCGATTATAAGGGTCGAACAAGCGCTGAACGTGCAGTTAAGAATCAATTAAAAATCAGGTAGATAATTGATTCCTCTGACATTAAATTAAGCCATGTTTAACCTTGATTATTCGTTAACTTTCGTACCTACTTAAAATGATGCATGCGTTGGGATTTCATATTTATTAACCGAAACATGCACCAAATTTTATAACATTAACTTTGAAATTATACTATCTCGGTTAAATTAAATTTAATTAAGGTTTCAATGTTAAAATATTTAATAATTGTATAATATAATTACAAATAAAACACCGTTTTAGTATTTATGTGACTGCTAAAGAATAGTGTTTAATAAGAAAATGAAGAAGTAATCCGTACTTGAGAAAAATCCTCTGATTTATTTGTTTTATATTTTTGTTTTGTTTTTGGTTAATAGAAATTATTCGCAAAAGAAACACATAAGGCCAAATATCAGGCTCATATACTTGGCTTGTATGTTCGATAGAGAATGAAACCTTGGAGGATGTGATCTCATCTGTTTTATTTAGTAGAAGACAATCTACAGAAAACAAGGATTTCTTAAATATTTAAGAAATCCTGGCGCTTAAATATTTAAGCGCCTTTTAAGGCTTCAAAGAATTCAAATAAGTGCTTTACACACCTTTGCAGCATAGCGATATATGTATGTTTACTACATGTTTACTACTTACACGAATATTTATATTAAGGAGTAGCCATTTTTATGTTAAAGTTAGCAAAAACTAGCAATCTATCAGCAATTATATATAAAGATGCACGAAGTATTAAAAGTCCCCTCCCCCGCATCCCTTTGAAAGAAACTAACAGCGTTATGATTGAGGTAATTTATATGTGTAGCAATTCATGTTTTAAATGGCACAAGTTTCAATAAAACATTAGTTGCTTTGCTTTAAGAAGCAAGAATGCACATAACATTCATAACATTGCAGTATATCAAGATAAAATTGTGCTTGTAGTTATTTATCAAGTTCATTCAATATTACATAATTTATTAAATATATTTGTAATAGATTACAGAAACTTGTTTTCTTAAGAGTGAAAATTTTGTTTTAACAGGCGTTTATAAAACTATGCATATTTGTTGGTTACAAAAAGGAATTAAATAAACTATTAGCTGATATGGACAAATTTTGGAATTTGGACTTATTCGATTCAAAACTGAAAGCACGTTACTTAAAAATTTATAATGCATTTCATATGATGTTGTCACTAATAACGATTGGTCTTTTGTTTAGTGCAACCGTTTTAGTTGTTATACCATTTGCATGTTTGATGTTCACTGATAAAAGATTTACGAGTTTACCTGGGCGACCATTTTGCGATATAAGGAATATCTATTGTTTTCTATTAATGGAATTTGTAGATTTACTAAATCTGTGGTTCTTTGGTATACCAGTATTTATTCTTTTTTACACATTATTCGGCTGCGTAGTTTTAAAAAATTATATTGGTTTTGATATGCTGGAAAATTCTATACGTTCAGTGAAAATTGATCATAGTGTTAAAGAAATTGATCTTTATTTAAGAAAGGTGTATCATCAACATCAGTTTATTTTATGGTGAGTATAAAAAAAACCATTTCCATTTATTTTATAATTCATAAGAGACAATCTATAAACAGATCCAAAACACAACAAACCATCCCTTGTCTAAGGAACGTTATAGAAGCAAATATATTACATTTTGTGAAATATACAAACTGAATAAGTTACAGCTTAACAAATATTATCGTCAGTGGCGTTTTTAGTTTGAAACTTTAGAAGTGGTTAATATAAATTTGGGGCAAGGAAAAAAAACTTCAGCTTGAGCATCCTCTTCCTATAAATTTGCCAATGATTGCTTTTAAAGACATCTTATGAATTATGTACATATACTTACTGTTTATTTTAGCATTGTGTTATTTAAAGCTTACTGTCATCGAATTATACCAAAATTAGAAACCTAAGAATATGAGACAATTTGATGTGTATGCCATCAAATGCATAAAACTGATGCCCTAAAACTGTTAATATGATAGGCCGTTTGACAGATTGGAATGCCTGAATGAGTGTTATACTGCCTGAATTGGGTGAACTACAATACAAATAAATTGCCTAATTATTTATGATACAAATCCTAAAAAGATCAAACCTTTGTTTTATGTAGAATGTAATAAAAATTCTGACTCAAGAATGAGTTGATGGAGTCGTGCACAATTTTTACAATTGAATTTCAATAATTAAATATTAATTGATTTATATTGTTTCTAGTTTTATTAGAGATGCTGATAAAATATTTAATAAAATTCTGTTATTTGATTATTGGTTTGGTTCATTTATTTTGGTATTTACAATGTTTAGTGTCATATTTACCAGGTAATAATAATAATAATAATAATTAGTGAATAACTATTGAATATAGTATTTCAACTTTTCTGTCTTATAAAAAGCGAGAGATCATTTTACGATACATATTTATTTGACAAAACACAAAACATTTAAAAATACTTTATTCGTATATGTGATTGATTTATTTACTCGCATATGTATAATTAATTTTCAATCGCAGTACAATATCTATCTTAACAATATTTATGTTGATATCTAAGCATAATTTATCTTTCATATAGCATATACGCAAAGATATAGGATTCATATTTTTGACATTTTTTTTTATTCCACCTTAGTACGTCTCTTGTATTCACATCAGTGCAAACCATTTATACCAATTCAAAGAGGAGACTACAAGGAACAATTTACCACAAAATTATTTCTTTTTAATAATTTTTTCTTGATCAAAAATTTAAAAGAAAGTCATATTTCTCCCTGTCTGTGCGTACGTACGGATATACGAATGTCTCTACGTTCAAGAATTACTCCTAACTTCTTGGACCGATTTGCGTGAAATTTGGTACACAGGTAAACATTCCGCAAAATCAGCTTTTTTATTTTTATAAATCCAATATAGTGGAAATGCGCCATTTTTTCACAAAAAAAATTAGTTTTTAAACTAGGAGGCTGAAATTTTGCACACATATAGCGGCTCATATTATACGGCGAACAAAAGAAGTCCGATGTATTTGTCTTGTACAGTACGTGACATTGCCACGTTCAAAGTTTGAAAATATTTTTCAACATATCTCAAAAACTGTAAAAGATAGCACATTCGAATAGACTTTGTTTTATAGCCTACCTTGTTCTAAACCCCTTCGATTTTATTTGAAACTTTTTTTTCTAAAATCACAATTTAATATATACACAGGTGTTATTTTATAGTCTCAAAAAGTTTCGCAGTAATATTTTTCAAATTTCTTGTATAGAAAGATACTTTAATATTTAAGGGATTAATCGAGTTTAAAAAAATGGACAACTTAGTATAGGTAATATTGGACAAGTGCAATTCCTGTGCTCGATGTCGAATAGAGATGTTTGGGCTTTCAGCTACATACTTCCTCACGGCAGCAATGTTTTCGGCTGAGCGTCCTGCACGAGCACGTACTGGCTTCTTAACATCTGCCATATGCCAAGTTTCTTGGAATGTCTTCACAATTTTGCCAATAGCACTCTCGGTTGGTCGATTATGTGGGCCGAAAAAATCACGTAGAGCCCGAAATGCACTTTTGTTTGAACGTCCATTTTCGTAATAGACTTTAATAACTTTAACACGTTGTTCAATGCTCTCATTTTCCATGATTCAATTTGTAAACGACTAAAGATGTCAAAACAAAAACTTAACTTCAAAAACCAATTGACGTTTAAGCTCCGTTTTATTTTCATTTTATATTGATCCTTTCGCAGGCTCACTTATGAGAACTCTTTTACGAGCTTATGAGAGCATCCTCTCGACTTTCCGGTAACGACCTCTTTTGAGGCGCCGGTCCGATCATCTCTTTAGCCTGTTTATCGGTAGTAGCGACGGGCGATGTGTACAAAAGACTGGGACTCAATCAGCGTGATTTTTACGCTTACTGGGAATTCCTCGTTTATGGGAGCCCCAATCCCCAACACGATAGGTATTGCTAGGATCACCCAGACATTTCGACATAGGGTCACCTATTGACCCTTTCATTGTCGCACGGGTACGACCCAAGACATCTGAAGAAATCAAATACTTATTATTGCGCTCCCCCCCCCCTCGTACTACTATATATCTTTCGTGCTTGTTCTTCTAAGAAGAAAACATTTACGCCGACAGTATAGACCGTGCCGTAACACCCAAAGTACGGGCAATACCGTACGGTAACAGACTTCGTGTATATCGTACGTCTTAGCTAGTGCGCGTGCAACGCATAAGGTAGAGTCTCGCTCATTATTAGAATTAACCAGAAAAATCATTCCACGAACTAATAACAGCCATGCACCAGCATCCATGCGATCTAGAAAGAGCTATCGATCTGTCCATCGCAATCATGTGCGGATCTGGTAAGGTTCCCCATCTTGAGTCAAATTAAGTCACAGAAGCTGCCTTCCATAGTATTCTACATCTATACCATGGCGGGTAACTGAGTCGAAGGAGACGTTTTTAGCAAATGCTTTAGCTGCAAGTCGTCATGCAACGGTCTCAGAATTTTATCTCTCGCGTCGTAAGACGGATACCCATGTCCCCTTTCATCATTGAGTTCCCTTATAGCTTAGAGCTAGCCGGTTCTTGCGGCTTATCTCATTATTTTTTTTAATCGTTTGTAATTTAACATTTAAGTTCGTGGTTCAAGATCGTTACATGTTTAAGCGTGATTATGCAAGTTTAAAAAATCATTTAAAATCGGAATAATTTGACATTGAAAACAGAATTGCACTCAAATACTATATAAAAGATGAAAATATAAAATATCTCAAAATACAAAATATTGTCGAACAACAAGCTCACTAAAGACACCAAAACACTAAATGCCATCCAGCGACAGCTATGCTTTTCAGTGCTAATCGACTGTTAGTAACAAAATAATTAAAAGTTAACTGATTGAACGCTAAATTACTAAATTACGATGATCTAAGCTAAAGCGACCAACTTATATAGCAGGGGGGGCCAACCTGCGGCTCGCGAGCCACATGCGTCTCATTGAAGGATTATTTGTGGCTCTCGATTTTGAATTTGTAAACTTTCATTGCAACGGACAGTTGACATTGTGCTCTGGAGGAAACAATTTGTATCACTCTT
>WYDF02043140.1:0-12381 GCA_009867245.2 Adranes taylori | reverse complement strand
ATTACTTACAATCTAATCTACTTCCCCGCACCGCAGTCTTCAATAATAGCTTTACTATTTTTAAGTAAAACAAAAAATTTCTTTATTATATATAGGTAAGTATATTATTAAGCAAAATGTGTAGGTTAAAGACATTTGACCTTGAACCCAAAAATGTTTTCGCCTGCGGTGCATTTCTTTTTCTAAAGGGCGTAAATATTTACTTATGCCCCAGGTACAAAAATTCCTAGTTCCAGCACTGCATACACACGCTTACTAACAGTCCACACATCGACTTATGGAGAGAGATGAAATGAGACGAAAAATTATAAGTTAACTCCTAATTTTAAATAAAAGTTAAGTCCAAATTGCTCTGCTCCTAAAATATACTTCTGGCTATAATCTGAGTCCCACATTGAAATATTATTTGTTTGTTTCTTGCTCTTCAATTAATATTATTATTATTATCTTTGTTACTTTCAACATTATGATATTATTATTATTTATCTTTACTTTAATTAACTATGATAAAATTAATAATCGGAACAAATATTGCTTCCACTATATGAAAAATAAGAATCTTCAAATTCCAATAAAAGACTAGAAAAGACTGCAAACACACCATAGAATTATTAATCTAACACTTTTGTCCACTAATAATCTATAATATCTAAAAAGACAATTGCTACAGACACAATTCATACATCAAGCACATAAAAGATCTACGGACAGCGTGAAAACAGATGTGGAGAAAAACATCATATTTCCCCTCTACGCGAAAGGCGTGTAGCTCTTCTTTTGCGCATATAACACAGTCATACTTTAATGCACACAATGAAACGAAGCTGTTGAAAGCGCAGAGAACCCCAACAAGGCTTTAAAAGCCACGCCTTCAATAACACAACAAAAGGCAGTAAGGCAAATAACATCAATCCAAATAAGTAGAATAAGGATAGATGAGTGAAATAACTATAGAATCTGCAAAGAGCCTTCTCCTCTTCCACTTGCTGCACTATACACAAATCGTGTAAAACGCGTGTGTGTGTTTTGTTATAGGCAAGTAACTGTTTAGGCAGAACTTATAACCAGTCTTTTCTGTTGAACGCTTCAAAGAACATCATGTCTAAAATCTTGATGGTGATGATGATGATGATCATCTTACCGCATGAAAGCGTCTAACTTATCACGGTCGGTTTTCTAAATATAAATTCCGTTTTTGTCCACATGGTTGGAGTAGTGATGAAACAGGGAGTAATCCTTTTCGTCCATTAACGCGTATAATTTTTTCTGCTTTAATGAATTAGGACCATTTAAACAGTACAAAAGGCACGTGGCTACAAAAACAAAATATTTGTTTGAAAATCGATTGAAGGAGAATAATATGATAATTGATGACCACATCAATTTTGCGGAAACGAATCTATGAGGCAACCCGCAATATTTTCGAATACATAATTCATTATCGATTCTTTTAAACAATTATCGACGATTTTATTTGGTGTTTATATAAATCATAAGTATATAAAATAATTCAAGTGTTGTTCTAAATTACTTACTGTGACCACTCAATTTTATGTCAGTTTTGTGAAGGAAATTAGTGATTGTGCCAATTGAATTATTATTGTTCCCGGAAATACTTCTCAAAGCCACTGACGCTCAAGCAGTAAGTAAATTTACCACTCGTATTTATAAATTTTTGTGTGATTAGGTTAATCGACTCGAGATTTGCTTGAATCTGGGTCTATTTAATACAATCTAACTGTTTTATGCAATTACAATACTACGCCAAAACCGTAAGGGTTATGAAACATTAACTCCACCACAAAATAAACGTTTCTCAGGCTGGAGTGCCACAAGAGTCACTTATGGGTCCCATTTCATTTTTGATCTTCAATTTCAAATAAGTGTTGATATTTTTGAAACTAATGAAGTTGAGGATGGGAATCAGCGGGATGATGGAAGAGAAAATCAATACGCGAAAGAGGCCTCCCCATCTTAGGTGACAAAAATAAAATGTGAACAAATAAATTAGACTTGATCTTCCATAAACAAGTCCTATTGGAAATTTTTAAACATCAGTGAAATTTCTGTAGGCTTGTACTAAATCAACAAAATGGTAAAAGGAATTTACATAAATACCAGCTGAAATCTAACAAGCTTTATGTCATAAAGTAAACAATTGAAATCTTTATTATCATTGCTTTACAGTGGTGGCTTTGAATACAATGGTAGCCACACAATTTGTTACATAATGTTTCTTTTTTGACCAATTGTCCTAAGGAGATGTCTAAAACCTTCAATGTTTATCTACGATGGTTTTTTTTAAATATGAATTCCGCTTTTGTACTCATAATTTCACTGCTGCTTTCACTCAATTTTATACCTTTTTGTGTGTCCGGAAATGCGCTTTATAGTTACTATTGATCAATTAATAAGTAAATTTGCGATAGATATTTAGAATTTTTTGCATGCTCTACTTATTTGATTGAAGATCTATTTAAATCTAAATCTATTTAGAACTATCTGCTTTATAAAATCAAATTCTTTAAATAATTATTAATGTGCTACACCGGCGAATGACGGAAACCATGCCAGCGCCTTGGATGCCAAAGCCGTGAGAGTTAAAAAAGGACGCCCCTTTTATAAATAAATTAACCGATCAAGAACATTTACCGCCACCACAAAATAAGCTTTATTATAACCGTAATGACATAATGGTTATGGGCCCTATTTTATTTTTGATCTCATTTAACAATTTCAAATAAGCGACCATATTTTTAAAACAGTCAAATTGGTTTGCAGTTTGTTGTTACTTTTTTATAGCAACTTTCAGTCTCATCAGCGGGGAGATGAGAGTAGAAACTTTAATTTGTGAGAGATCTAGCTATCTTGGGAGACAAAAATCAAAGGTGTACAATTGAATTAGGTTTGGTGTTCCATAAACAAGGCATATTGGAAATTTAGCAGCTTATGTGAAAGTATTCTTGGTGAATTTGGGACTACTTGTACTAAATCAATAAAATTATTAAAACAATTTAAATAAATACCAGTTGAAATAAAACAAGCTCTATGTGGTAAAGTCACCAATTTTAATCTTTATTCTTTACATTATCATTGTTTTGAATACAAAGTTGGACAAACAATTTGTTTCAAAAAGTTTGTCTTTTGAATACCAGAAACTCTTAGACCCTTTAATAGGACAAGAGGTAGTGAAAGAAAATATTTGTAAGAGACCATGCGACCTTGCAAACCACAAATGAAGAGTGAAAATTACTTACATGTTCATAAAAAGGAGCCTATAAGAAATTTATGGCGGGCCCTGAAATCCTTATCGGTGATCCTGAGACCTCTTATACTATATCAATAAAACTGTCAAATAATTCAGATAAATAACTGTCTGGTCTATTAGATTCAAGATCTATTTAAGCCTAAGTCTTCTTAAACCATTTTAACTGTTTTATAAAATTATTTTTTAATGGTTATCTTTTAATTTACGATACTTGCTAATAGATGCAAACTTGGTGCTGGTTCTTAAGTGGTAGTGAATACTAACTATAAAAACATTATTATAACTTGAATGCCAGAAGGGTTGGTTATAGGTCCCATTTTATTTTCGATCTTTTTAACAATATCAAATCGTGATGACAATTTGTGATATAATCAAATTGGCTTTCAATTATTATAGAAACTGGTAGGCCCTTAACGTGAGATGAAAGTGAAAGAAAATATTTGTAAAAAGGCACGCGCCTTTTAGGCAACAAATGGAGAGTGAAAATTAATTATATGTTGATGTTCATTATAAGAAGCCTATAGGAAATTTATGACCGGCATTGAAATTTTTGTCGCTGAGCCTGAGAACTCTTGTACTATGTCAACAAAACTGTCAAATTAATTCAGACTAATAACTGCTTTGCATATTATATTCAAGATCTATTTAAGCCTAGGTCTTTTTAAAGGTATCTGTTATATGAAATTATATTTCTTTTAAAACAGTTACTTATTAACCTACGGTAGTGGCTAATGGATGTATCCTTGATGCTGGTTGCATAAGTGGTAGTAAAAACGAACTACAAAAACATTATTATAGTTGGAATGCCACATGGATTGGTTATAGGTCCCATTTTATTTTCGATCTTTTTTAACCGTTTCAATTAAGTGATGACATTTCTGGATGTAATCAAATTGGCTTTTAGTTATTATAGAAACTCATAGCCTTCTTAACATGAGAAGGGGAAGTGAAACAAAATATTTTGAAGAGGCCACTTGACCTTGTAGGCCACAAACGCAGAGTCAAAATTAATTACAGTTTAATGTTCATAAAAAGGAGCTTATAGGAAATTTTTGACCGACCTTGAAATTTGACAACTTTTGAGCCTGACAACTTTTGTACTATAACAACAAAACTGTCAAATTAAGACAAACAACTGTATTGTCTGTATATTCAAGATCTATTTGAGCCTATGTCTTTTTAAAAGTATCTAACTGTTTCATGAAATTATAGTTCTTTTAAAAAATTACTTATTAACTTACGATACTGGCTAATGGATGCAACCTTGCTGCTGGTTGCATAAGTAGAAGTTAAAACTAACTGTAGAAATGTTATTATAACTGGAATGCCACAGGGGTTGGTTATAGGACCCATTTTATTTTCGATGTTTTTTAACAATTTCAGATAAGTGATGACATTGTTGAATGTAGTCAAATTGACATTCAGTTACTATAGAAACTCATAATTTCTTAACTTGAGAATGGGAACCGAAAGGAAATGTTTTTAGGAGGCCACTCGACCTTATATGCCACAAATGTAGAGTGAAAATTATCAGAGTTTGAGAACTATTGCCAAAAATGCAGAGCCTGAGAAATATTGTACTATATTAACAAAACTGTCAAATTAATTCAGCAAACAATTGTTTTGTCTATTAGATTCAAGATCTATTTGAGCCTAGAGAAAAATAAATATTTGTAAGGGGTCTTGCAATCTTTTATGCCAAAAACGACGAATAAAAAATTTATTACAATTTGATGTTCATAAATAGAAGCACAGAGGAAATTTATTAGCGGCCTTGAAATTTTTGTCGGTGAGTCTGGGAACTATTGTACTATATCAGCAAAATTGGTAAATTAATTTAGATTAAGCTTAGTCAATTTGATTCAAGATGTATTTGAATCTAAGTCTAAAACTATTTAGCAGATTTATGAAATTACAATTGTATAAAAAATTTATTATTTATTAATTCTGGGTGTTTTGTAGTGGATTCAACCTTGTTGCTGGTTGTATAGGTGATAGTAAAAACATCTAGCTGCTTTATGAAATTCTTTAAAAAAAATTAATTTGCAAACGTTGAGAGCCTTGGACGCCAAGGCAGTTACGATGAAAGAAGAAAGGACTAATTGTTAACATGTGCTAACACATGGGATTATACATGGATAGGTTAGACATTCGGTGTACTTAATTTTTCTAATAAAGTACTTAATTTCTTACATTATAAACACATAAAGGCAATAAGAAGTTTAAATAGTTTGGTTTATTGTTCTCTAATATTTATAGATTCAATATATGCTTCTATTAGCGATTTTAATTTACTAACAATATATTTTGAAGCTAATTATAATGCAATAATTGTCAGTATGTTCCATACCATTTTCCATTAGCAAAATAGCAAATGAAAATATCGAAGTGAAGGTAAATTTGATTTTTAATTTGAATAATAATTTGATTTTTGATAATTAATTTATCTTCTGATTGGATTTTTTCTAATTTTCTGTCAGCTTCTCTTGGACGTCGGTAGAATGAAATGTTGAATGTTTAACGCAGACATTGTAAGTTAATCCATCCAGTGGTCACGCTGAATATGTAGAAAATGTTGTAAAATATATTATAGAAGTTGCGATGAAATTTTGCGACTTAGAAAATGATTTTGTGGTGATATCGGATTTATTCGACGTCGCTGAAGTAGTAATAGAACAATCGGTGGTGGTGATCTAGACGTCCCTCTGTAGCTGTACCTCTGTCATCTCCATTGTCTCGCTGCATTAGGTGGTTAGTTGACCTCTTCCTCTGATGCTGACTTCATATCTTTTCCATTGACTAAGTAGTTTATCAAGAAAGAGTAATAAGAGGTTGATATGAATGAATGAAATAAGAAGTGAGTGATGAGAGAACGGAAGATTCAGCAGAAAATAATGAGGTATTATAGATTCACTGACTTGACTTGATGATTATAGAATTTCTGTTACTGACTGTAGTTGAATTTAGTTTAATTTAAATAAAATAAAATTTTTGTTGGTGGCAGTTACTTGAATGCCAAACAGATTCAAAAGTGCGAATTGATCTCACTCAATGAGAATAAGTTGGTCACCTAATGGAGAATAATTTCTAATTGAACTGCGCGACGTCCTCACTCAAGAACTATCAGAATAACATCCAAAATGCGTCTGAGGAATGCTAAATTGAGCTGCTCGTTTTAAGCGAATTTTCTGGGAAGGAGCTGTTTCTGGCATGTTGCCGAAGCCGATGGCCGCTAAGAACGCGTAGCTTGAAAGAAACTTCTGCTAGAAAAATGTAGGTAGTCTAAGTCTTCGACCAACTAAAAATTTCTCTTTCATCCGTTACGAAATTTAAGGAATAAAACTGCTCTATTTTAATGAGGAAAGCATAAGTCGTGAAATTTACAAGCGGTGGTAGTAACAGTCCTACTGCACGAAAATTTTAGAAGCATTGTATTGAAAACGCCTTCGATAAAATACATCGAACTAATGTCGAATCAAATTTGTCAAAAGCACCAAAGGGTTGCAAAGTTTAACTGTTTGTTGAAAATATGTATTGGAAAATAATAAATCGCATCCGCAAAGAAAATAGGTGAAGTCGTAAAACTTAAATAATAAAAGCATTTGTAACAGAAATCTCCTGATACTTAAATATTCTAAACGTGTAAAAAATGCACACCCATTCATTTATAAGATAAAAGATGCCGCTGGATTTCGGCGACAGTTCTTACAGCGTGTTTATCCTTTCAGAATAAACAAGTGAAAAATTTGGGTAGCTATAAGGATTTATATGTTTTTATATACGGGTCGACTGATGTTGACGATTATATTTTTCGCATATCATCTTATCAGGATTTTGTTTTATTTTTATTAAATTATTATAATATGAACTTCTTAATATTATTTTGTATTTGGTACTTATAACTGATTTATTAATTGGTATAGTACATTTGTTTAAAGAATTAAATTAGATTTTGATTAGTCAATTTACATATTATATTAGCGGACTACTCATTGAATTTGTGAATTATTAGGGACTTGTAAATGTTAATTAATTGAATTAATGATAATCCGGTATCAAATCAATCAAGAACAATTAACGCCAGCACCAAATAGGCGATATTTTTGAATCTAATTAAATTTGCTTGCCATTTTTATAGAAACGCGGGGACTTTTTTTCTGCGAACCGAGAAGTTAAAGAAAATATTTCAAGAGGTCTCGGAATTTTGTAGGCCAAAAATGGCGGATAAAAATTAATTACAATTTGATATTCATCAATAAATAGTAGCTTATAGGACATTTAAGAGCCGCCTTGAAATTCTTATTGGTGAGCATGGGAATTCTTGCACTATATCAACAAAATTGTTAAAGCAATTTAGATATATAACTGCTTTGTTTGTTTGATTCAAGACGTATTTGAGATTTATGAGCATCCGTGAGCATTTATTTAAAATTATCTTATTGTTCTATGTAATACTTTTATACTATTAAACAATTATTACATAATAATTTAGAGTATCGAATAATAGATGCAACATTGCTGGTGGTCGCATAGGTGGTAGTAAAAACTGTTTACTTGAGGCAAACTTGAGATCTATGGATGATAAGACAAAAAAAATGGCTACCACTTTTATGAATAATCAATCGACCAAGAACAATTATCACCACCACACGATACGCGTCATTAACACGGAAATGCCACAAGGGTTGCTTATGGATTGGTTACGCTTATGGTTATGGATCGCATTTAATTTTTGATTTTTTAACAATTCGCCAGAGACATGAAAAGATGTATCTTTTCATGAGCAAATCAATCAATCAAAAACGATAAGCGGCACCACTAAATAAACGTTAGTAGAACTGGAATCCCACAACGGTTCGTTTTTGGTCCAATTTTATTTTTGATCTTTTTTAACAATTTCAAATAAATGCTGATAATTTTGGATATAATGAAATTGGCTTGCAATTTTTATATAAACTCGGAGAGCCCTTAACAGGGGAACGAGAAATGGAATAAAATATTCGTGCGAGACCTCACAATCTCAGGTTAGTATTTATGCCGACTATAAATTCCGAAAGATGCTGAGCTTACTGCTATCTCGGAAATTTTCCAGAGCATTATAACATTGTTATGTTGTAATTATTGTAACAACAACAAAACAGTTTTGTTGTAACTATAATTCTTGTTGCTTTTATATTGTATTTTGACACTTAAACAATCTGTACTACACTTATATCACTAACTGTATAGTTGAGGCACACACAAGCTGGTTGGTGCTTAGGTGCCCGTAACAATGTATATTTGTTGTGTTGTTCTTGTAGGTCCAAAATGGCAATTAATTACAACTTGTTATTGACAAAATAGAGGTCTACGGATACATACGATACTACTAAAAATTTTTGTTGGTGAGCATGGACACTCTTGTGCTATATCAACAAAATTGTTAAATCAATTTAGTTTAAAAATTGCTTTGTCTATTTGAATCAAAGTTATTTGAATTGGAATTGAATCGAAGTCTTTTTATAACTATTTAATCCCAATTCAAACTATTAAATACCAATTCTTTAAAAAAATATTAATTTGCTACATATTTGCTATAATTTATTAATGGAGGCAACCTTTACTGCGTCTTGGACGCCAAGGCAGCCGGAATTTAGAAAAGAGTGCTCCGTTTTATGAACAAATCAATCGATCAATTATAATTAACGCCACCACAAAATAAGCGTTATTAAAACGGGAATGCCACAAGAATTGGTTACAGCTCCTGTTTATTTTTGATTTTTCTGTCAAGTGTAAATAATGGATGATATTTCTGGATATAATCAAATTATCTTACAAATTTTATAAAATCTCGTAGACCCTTTTACAGGGAAACGAACAAGGAAAGAAAATATTTGTAAGCGGCCCCGTAATTTTGTAGGCCTCAAATGGACAGGAAAAAATTAATTACAATTTGAAGCACACAATCAGAGTGTATAGAAAACGATTACCCACTTACTCACTCATTCAATCTATTGGCGTTACAGTCCATGTGGGAACCTCGCTCGTGGTGTCTCCTACAGCAGCCATACTTCTTCATTGCTTGCAGCGCATCTCCTCCAGCTGCGGATCTCCAGCGCTCTCACATCCTGTCTGACGTCATCAATCCACCGCTTCTTTAGCATGCATGGCTTCCTGTTGGTGGAGAGTCTTCTTGGGGATTTTATATCCTTTCATTCTTATAACATGCCTCAGGTACCCAAGCCGTTTTTTCTTTACCTTAAAAACCAGGCCAAAATCACCGCAGGGCTAATATATTTCTTTGTTGGTTCAAATGCGCCACTCGCCAGTTTCACAAATCGCTCTGTGGATATTCCGCACCACCTTTCTTCCCGACACCCGGAACAGCTTCTTGTCACGTTCAGTGCTCGTCCAAGTTTTACATCCATAGAGCACTACTGGTCGAATTATGATGCGGTATACGATGAGTTTGAGCTTTCTAGAGAGGGTTGAGGATTTCAATAACTTATTAAAAGCATAGAAGCATCTGCTCCCTATCGGTAATTCGTGCTTTTATCTCTATACTGATCTCGCTGTAGTCACCAGGGTTCCTAGGTACTTGAACTGTTCATCTTTTTGGCACCTTCCATCTTCTCATTCCAAGTGACTTACCTTTTGCCTAATTCCTTCCCCGCATACGCCTCAAGCCTCCTTGTCAGTACCTTAAAAAAATCCTGCATGCAACGTTTAAAAGAGAAACTCTATCAAAGTTACTGCAAATCTTCTGGATATGAAAATAAAATTTATATCTTTCTTTGCTCTATAAATAGTGAATTTTCAGTAGAACAATGATAGTAATTGTATCTACTTACGTTGACAATTATCGTTTTGTTTCACACTGACATTCCAATCTAGGTGTTTTATGAAATAACAATTTAAAAAAAAATTATTTATAAATTTGCGATGTTGCATGGGTGAGTGACGAAGAAACCTGAGATTGAACAAATATTGACTTATAAGGCTAAACCCAAAGCAATAACCATAATCTTTAGTATACTGAAGTGCTCGCACTCTTTGTCGAACAAAAGAAACGACTTTACGATAAATTGTTGATGACAAAAGATCCAACCGATTCACAAAGATAGGACATTAGAAATAATGCAGCAGTAACAAAAGCAAAATACGTAGAAATGGAAATTAAATGCGGCCAGATAAACAATTTAATGGGAAGTTCTCGATCAATGATATGGGCTAAAGAAAATCCGATGAAAATCAAATTAATGCTAATTTTGCGTAGTTGGTTTGCATTGATGGGTAAAGCACTATCAAGAACTACGGACTGAACATAGACAGGAATATTGAAACATTTCTTATCCCAAGAAATGGAAACAGAAAAAAACATTCCGAGTGGAGGGGATTAAGAGAGAAATCCAAAACATGAAAAATAATCGATTTCCAGGTTTTGGAGAAAGACCAATTGAGCTGATCAAGAGAGGCCCAGAATGTGTAATAGAAGTGTTAGCATCAATATTTACAAGATCTCTGATAAGCGACTCTGATAAATACCAACTGGGAAAGGAATGCAGAACACATAAATAAACTGTGGGAAACACTTGAATACTTTCAAAATCCCTCTACACTGAGACTACAAAAACAATCCTAGTGCAGTAAAAGTAGTCATGAAGCTTCCTGCAAAATTTCCAGAAACCAAAGGATTAGTACATGTGTGTTAGATTTCGCCTACGCATTGGCATCCGCAAAGCAACACAACAATGACATAGAAACTTGGATTAAAGACAAATGAAAATTACCCCTTCTCTATGCTAAAACAGCTCCTAGAGGAATACAGTGAATGGGGGCTAGAAATCAATATGGAAAAAACTGATGACATTTCCATTGGAGGTCCACGTATGGACATTGTGTTGTAAAGTTGCACAATAAATCAGTTTAAGAATATAAATAATTAGACATTACGATTACCAGTGACGGAACTGATAAACATGTTATTAGAAAGAAAGTAGCAACTGACAAACGAATTATGCAAACGTTACATCCTATTATCTTAAACCGAAAAATTAGCAACAAAACAAAAACAACCGTATACAAAGCCATTCTACAGAGCACAATGACAGGGTTCAGAGGTTTCGGTGCTAAATAATAGAGAACACAACGACTTCTAGCGGCGGAAATGAATTTTTGGAGAAGATGCTGCCGAGTATCCAAACTTGATATTGACATGTCACCAACATCAATATCAGACAATGGACGGAATTGGACTATAAGATCATAGAGATGTCATTGAATGTAATTAACTAAAGAGAATGGGAGACGAAAAGTCACCAAGAAAAATTTACGACTGATTTCTGTATTGATGAAGAAATAGGGGATGATCTAGAATCAGCTGGAACTACAGGATAAAGAGAATTAGAAAAAATGGACTTGGCGGACCAATGAAGATGAAAA
Organism: Adranes taylori; assembly: GCA_009867245.2. Classification (NCBI taxonomy): domain Eukaryota; kingdom Metazoa; phylum Arthropoda; class Insecta; order Coleoptera; family Staphylinidae; genus Adranes; species Adranes taylori. The sequence goes on along the minus strand of WYDF02043140.1, from coordinate 692 downwards.
ATGGGATATGTAGGAGGACACTAGATATAAAAACACTGATTCAGGTGGAATGTGTGAAAAGGATCTTGGGACTGGATAGAAGTAATAAGAGTGATTTAGTGTTACAATAAGTTGGTATATATATATATATATATATATATATAAGTGTTGAATTAGTGGAGTGGAGAGAATGGGGAAGTTTAAGGAAAAAGTATGGAATGACGAAAGAAGAAGGTTGGTGAAAGAGGTGTATATGGAGGGGATGTTGAAAGAGGGAGGAAGTAGTTCGGTGAAGAGTGGATAGAACGTAGAAAAAAATGAATAAGAGTATTGGATGGTCTACTGGTAGATGGCGTGAAAAATGAGTGAACAAGAGTATGTAGTGAGAGAGATAATGGATAATATGAGTGATGTACAAAAGGCAGGAGACATATGGAAGAATTATAGAAAGCAGGTATAATGGGAATGTATGGGGATTATGGAAGAAGAGGGTTTGACAGGGTATTTAGTGTCTGGATTATGTATGGGTAATAAGCGAATGATTGCAAGGTTTAAATGTGTTAGTGAAGAGAGGGGTAATAAGTACTGGTTGAAAGAAGAAGAAATGATATATAGAATATGTGGAAATAAAGAGGAAAAATGGAATTGTTGGATTAAGGAATGTCTGGGGGTTGATTGGAGTGAGTATAATAAAAAGTTGAATGAAAATAGGG
>WYDF02043118.1:0-12382 GCA_009867245.2 Adranes taylori | reverse complement strand
AGTGCATTTCGAACGCGTCAATTTTCTTTTTGTCGGATTCTTTCAGTGTCCAGCATTCAGCACCGTATAGAAAGATTAAGATAACCAGACTTTTAACCAGATTCATTTTGGTATTTAGAGTTATTTGATGACTTTTCCAAATGGTCGTGAGTCGTGAGGATGGGCTTATTGGGTAGCTAATTCTCTTAACATGTTGCAAAATTTCAACTTCTTTCCGAAGGTGACTCCTAGATAGGTGCCCTGTTTTATAGCTGTTATTTTTTTTCCTATGAATTTTACCGGATCTCTTGCATGTTTGCGTTTGCCAAACATTATTACTTCTGTTTTTTTCACTGTTTATTTTGACCTTCCAGTCTTCGCAGAAATTGGCTATGGTTTCAATATATTTTTCTAGCTTGATTCTTGCAATTTTCGGATATCTGTGATAAGTTACCACTGATGTCGTTCGCAAATTGCAGCCGCTTAGAGTTTTCTATATGTTGGTATTTAGGCGTATTACTGACGAATATATTAAACAATACTGGTGACGCGGGGATCCTTGGGACACCCCTTCTTCTGCCATCCTTTTGGATGATACTTGGTTGCCATATTTTATCTGGAACGTCCGATTTTTTTTAAATTGTACAATTTTTATTAATATACGTCTTGAAAACCAATCCATCGTGCCATACTCGATCATACGATTTTTCAACGACGAACATTGCCATGTATACTATTTGGCCACGCCTATAATTCTCGCTTATAATTGTTTCTCAACCCAAATGTTCTTTTGAGATAATATTATTCTCTTTTGCGAATCACTGGATTCTGTTTTTGCGAGTCACTGGAAAGGCCTATAAGTCGCATGTTTTTTAGAATATTCGGGTTTTCGCTTTTTTTCAGCATTGCCGGTATTATAGAGTTTTTCAGCTTTTGCAGAAAATGACTGAAAATCAGCATTGTATTGTTGATCTCCGCTATCTGCTCAATTGCTTCTCCGGGAGCACTTTCAATGCTAAATTGGTTATTTAATTCTCCCCTGGAGCTTTTCTCGGGTCTAAATATTTCAATACCATTGAAACGTCATTTGTTCATACTTCTTCATATTCTGTGAAAACTGAACATCTTAGCATTATTTTCGAGGTTTCTATAGCCGATTCTATTTCTATTTTTGATTTGTCCTTGTTCTGAAGCTGGCTTTGGAAGTTGTTGGCACACGCTTCTGCTTTCTGTTTATCGTTGTAAATAACAGGTGGGGCAAAAGTAATATCAACATGTGAATGTGCCTTAATTTTTGCAAATGGCGTCAAAAGTCATTGCGCTTTGACATTTATGTTGCAGACAGAGAGAGAATTAGTTGACAACAAGCTATGGAGCGATACACACCTGAAGCACGCGAAACTGTTGTTACTGCTTATTTGACCAATTTCCGGTCTGTTGTTTTAATGCAGCGTGAATTTCGTCGTCCTGCACTATGTGCGCGAACAATTTTGCGTTTGGCTGAGCGTCTGGTGCCAACTGGGTTCACTAGAGATGTTGCCAGAAGTGGCCGCCCCCGTACTGCTCGTTCGATCGAGAATATCGCTGCTGTGGTCGAGTACGTTCAAGAGAGACCACAAACATCGATGAAACAACGATGCACACAACTTGGTAAGCAGACGTTCGTTGCGTTGAATTTTGGTGAAAGACCTGGAGATGTTTCCTTACAAAGTGCAAACCGTTCACCAATTGCTTCCGGCTGACTGGCAAGCGAGTTTTACTTCCATGTTCTGTTAAACCTGGTGCAAGAAGAGGATGAGTTCGTATCCAAAATCATAATGAGGGACAAAGTCCATTTCCACTTAGGTGGTTATGTGAACAAACACAATTTTCGTTTCTGAGGCTCGGAGAATCCACATGAAATGCACGAAGAGCCATTGAATCCCCTCAAAGTGACAGATTGGTGCGGAATTTGCAGTGAAAAAGAGATTGGCCCTTATTTTTTTGAGGATGCCGATGACACACCGTAACCGTAACTGGTGAGTGCTACGGACAGATGTTGAACGAGTTTTTTTCCGCAAGTTGCTAAATTGGGTCTCCAGCATTGTTGTTTTCAGTAGGACGGAGTAACCACTCACACAGCTCGTGTCACTATTGACATTTTGAAACAGCAATTTCCGGCCAGTTTGATCTCCCCGGCGATTTGAACTGGCCTGCCAGATCGCCAGATCTGACATCCCCAGACTTCTTCCTTTGTGGCTTTATGAAATCTCGCGTTTACCACAACGAACCACAAACCTTGCACTTCTTGAAAGCCAACATTGCAGAAGAAATCAGCAATTTGGAGCCAGGTGGTTTGTGAGCAACAATTCAAAATAGCATAAAACGATCACAAATGTGTATCAACTCAGGAGGTGGTCATTTGACTAGTATAATTTTTAAAACTTAATGTCATCAATTTTACACCTTCAAATAAACTTTCCATGAAAACAGAGCCCAATTTGTTTCATTTCTAACAAAATTGCAGCCAATTCACATCATGACATTACTTTTGCCAAACCTGTTATATGAATCATCTGCTTCTTTAATTGGGTTATTGTTGTTTGGTTATTTTTTTCTGATTCGTTTTAAAAATTTCCAGAAGTGATTTTCGCCTTCTATATACGCTTCTTCTATTGCGGAATCCCATTGATTTTTTCTCTTTTCTTTCAACATTTTCTCAACTTGTTTTTGTATTTTCTTAAAGCATTTTTATCATATGGGTGAGGCTGAATGCATATTTCTTACGCATTTCGTTCTTAATAGTCCAAGTGGAATTTGTTTTATCCTGTTGACTAGATCTTCGCTCGTTGTTTGAACTATTCCATTTTGTGCTTTCTGTGCTGAGCTAATACCTGTCGTAGCTTTCGAAGCTTCCAATCTTTCCTTTATTTACTGCTTTGGAAGATCTGGGTAAATGTGGTAATTCCAATTGTTTGCTCTATGGTTTTCGCCGCTGTTTGTATATTTTTTCTCGCACTCCTTCAACATAACTTTTTTCACGTCGAACACTTTCTTGTCTATTTCTTTTTTGTGTTTACCAAAACCATAGGGAATGTTTTACTTTTATTTCCTAACCTGGTTACTGACTGCACTGGTAGACCTTGGTTAACCAAATCCTCCTTAATTTCATCGCTGGAAAGTTCTGTCGGTAGTCCGCTGAGGACGACTTTCAACTGTTTCTCCTCGCTTAATTTGTAAGTATGATCCCCGTCTTTCATAACATCTAGCAGTTCCAGTTCTTCTAAAACCATCCGGGGTGGTAGTTTGTATTTATATTCCTTCTCAAGTGAATAAATGATAATAAAGAATATTAAACAAATAAATTATTTATTGCATTCATGTAGATTACTCGCATTGAAATGTTGTACACAAACTTTGAACGAAATTAAAAGTTGATAAGCTCGAAGGCGACGAACATCTCATGATTCATATTATAGGAAGAAAAGCTTTTATTGCGCTGACAAAGGAAACCTATTTTATATTGCGTTCTTAACAAAGGTATTTGAAACTTTTCCATTCAGCTTGTTATATATTATAATCATTTTCATTTCGCAGCATTAAAACTTTAAAAGTATTTAAAGCATTAAAAAAAATTAAATGATATTTATGATGTTTTATTTATTTATTCTAAGAAGCTAATTTTCTTAGAAAATTAAAGTTTCCGAAACAACTTTTTCTTGGCATTTTTCTACAACGATTTTTCTAGCTAGAATATTACTAATTCTAGAATTGACCAATACGTGTTGTATTATGATTTTCGACGAAGCTTTTATATTTTTTCGACATCACGACTTATTCTGGGGGTTGTATAATTTACATGTGCTGGGGTTCATATAGATTTACATTAGTTCTCGGATTATGTGAAACAATATGGGAAGGATTCGGGGCCCACAACAAAATCCTCCTGTACTCAGAATGTGAAGAAGGAGCAGCCCACTTCGAAGGTGTAGGCATTCTTCTTACCAAGAAGTGAAGATCAAGGCTTATGGACTGGAAGCCGAACTCGGAGCGAATCATTAATTCAACATTCCGATGTGAGTGAGAAATATATCGGTGGTTCAATGCTACGCATCAATCTGAACAACCAGTGAAAGGTACCTTCTACGAACAACTGGACGAAGTTCTTGAAACATTGAAAAAGAAGGACATAAATATTCTTCTAGGTGACCGGAATGTAGTCACGCATTATACAGTTACGAGGCCCTAATCAGATTTGGTTCAACCAATGGGCTGCTCTACACATTTGTAAATTACTTCTGAACGAGTTGAATAGTTCAACTATTTTTACAGTATAGAACGGTTGAGTAGTTCTATACGACAATAACTTGCATTTTCTTTACAAATGAGAAGTGTGAATTTGAGGCCCCTAAAATACAGTGGTCCTAGAGAAATGCCGTTTTTGCCTTGTATAGTGTGCCCATGCCGGAATGCTCAATTGGCAAGGAAGGTGAAGGAAGAACGATTGGGCAGCATGGACTAGGAGAAAGAAACCACAATTGTGAAAGGCTAGTACAGCTCTGCCAATACAAGGACATGGTCGTAGGAGGAACTATCTTCCCTCATAAAACATGCCATAAAGTGAGTTGGGTTTCACCCGACGGCAAAGTACAAAACCAAATTGACCATGTCTCTATCAGCAAAATGTGGAGAAGTTCACTTTTGGATGCTAGAAACAGAAAAGAGGTAGATGTTGGAAGCGACCATCACCTAATGACAGCAATCATGAGCATCGGAATTTTAAGTTCCAAAATAGAGAACGAAGAGGTTACAGAAGGTTTAATGTAGCAAAACTTAGCAGAAACGCAGAAACCAAAGAGATGTTTAATTTAGAACGTAAAACAGATTCCTAGCACTACAAACAGAAAACGAGGAACAGCCACATGTAGAAGACCAGTGAGCCAATTCAAGCAAGTCATGAGAGAGACGGGTGCTTTTGTGCTAGGATACAGGAAACGAGAACGCAGATCATGGATGTCTGGGATATTAGAACGAAGAAAAGAAGCTAGACTACAGCAATGACACGAAACATCACAGGAAGTCGTAAAGGCAGAGTACAGACTACTTAACAGAGAAGTCAAACGATGTGTAAGAGGGAATAGGAGAAGACTAGTGGGAAAGATGGCTGAAAATGCGGAAGAAGCAGCAAGGCAAGGAAACAGCAAAGAACTGTACAAGATCACCAATTGAATTCTTCATGGAACTATTGAACCGACGCACTACAGTGAACCAAAACCAACAGGAAGAGAACCCAAATGCAAAGCCGCTAAAGCTAGATCTTAACCCGATCACTAGAGCAGGATGGCAGCAACCAGAAGTGTAAAAATGGAAACTCGCCAGGCATTGATAACATACCAGCAGAAGCACTCTAGAGCGACGCTAACCTAACAACAGCAATGATGTTTCATCTACTAAATCAAGTGTGGAACACCGAAGTAAAGCAAGCTGATTGGAAAAGTGGGGTGCTCGTTAAACTACCCAAGAAAGGGGACCTCACCGAATGCAACAACTGGAGAGGTATAATGCGCCAAGTAAACTTTTTTTGCGTATTCTATTAAATCGCATCAAGAAAGCATTGGATGGAAGATTAAGAAAGGAGCAAACTAGATTCAGAAAGGTCGAAATAGCCTATGTTCAGCGCTAAGAAATTACGGAGTCCCAGAAAAAATAGTGCGCCTAATTAAGGCAATGTACAGTGGATACAAGGGACAAGTACTTCACGAGAGAGAACTTACTGATGCATTTTATATAAAAACTCGAGTAAAGCAAGGTTCTTTGCTTTCGCCTATTCTATTCATAGTAGCGCTGGACCAAATAATGCAGAAAGTAATGGTCGACGAAGCTAGGGGAATCCATTGGGGATTCACAGACAGATTAGAGACTTTGCGTGCGATATCTGACTCCTGACCCAGTCGCACCGAGATATGCATACCAAGCTGGACGCATTACAAACTGAAGCAGCGAGAATTGGCCTGGAGATCAACAGATAAAAGCAAAAGAGCTACAAGTTAACCGAGATAAGACCGACAAGACCACGAGAAGAGCTACGAAAAAAGACTAAGAATGACCCAACTCTCCTCCACGGAAAAAATACTGAATGAGTCGAAACCTTCGGTTATCTAGGGAGCATAATTTCAACTTCTGGAGGAGTAGATGAAGATATTGCCTATCAAATTAAGAAGGCAAAAGCAGCTTTCGCCTAGTTGTGCCCGATATGGAGGTTCAAAGAAATATCATTAAAAACAAAATTGCAAATATGTAGGAATTAAAAAAAATTGTCCTTCTATCAAGATAATTATCTAAAACAAAGAGAATAATATGAAATTGTTTTATTTTCATGTGTGTAATTTTTATAATCACATCAGAAATCTTGTATTTTCAACTGCGAAAGGATAGTGCAAATAAGAAATAATTGGATAGAAACGATGAATCTTCGTCAAATCATCGTGATATGTAGTAAAAGAAAAGCGACAAACGAAGAAGCAAAAAACGACAATGACAAACGAATTATTAGAGTGCCAGAGCAAATCGCAAAAAATATCGTTGCTTTGTCGCGTTCTCTTTTTGTTTATTTTTTGGTATCTCTTGTTTTCGAGCATCTATTTAGTTATTTTCATTTCTATCTGACTTATGACATTGAGAAATATACGAATGCAGTCGGAAAAAGGAGATAAGCTATTATTAGAAATTCAATGCTCATAAAATTGGTTAGATTTGATTTACGGCTCTTATAGAAGTGGTTTCCATTATTTCTTCAAATAAATTGCACTCCAAAGTATTTGAATTTGAGTTTAGCTTGTCAAATGCGTCACCAGTCAATTAGGAAGGAACACAAACACAAAGATGTCACCTACTGGTGGATCTTCAAACTTTATCCGTGTTGGATTTAAAACAATATCGTAAACGTTTTATTCTCTATTATATTATCAATTTTTTTTTCCTTTATCTTGAAAATACTTGAAAATAATATTTTCTCTCTACTGACAAAATTTGGTCTATATGCGTCAAGAATATTAACTATGCGTCAAGAATGCTACCATTTTAATGCTACCAGTTTAAAATGGTAGCATGGAACTATCAGTGGAAGGCTTCATCAATGCATCAGTACACTCTGCTTTTAGTAGCATCAGTTAATGAAAACCTACGACTGAACATACCACACAACCGCTATGTTTAAATTGTTTGAAAATTCTTTATATAATGTACCAATTTATTATTACAACGTAGCGGAAAATCTGGCAGCACGTAAAGTGAGATGAACCACACGTAAAGTGAAACAAAGCAACACACAATAGACGAAGAAGTATTTTTTTAAACATCTACTAAATGTTTAAAACCTTTTTTACCTTGTTGCAGATATTACATAATGTTGTTGCAGATATTTTATTTGATATTTAAAGTGTAAGTTTAAATTTCTAAAACAAATCAAAAGATGCAAGTGCGTAATCAGCTTTTACTTCAAACAAAATAGCTTATAGAAAAAGCATAGTACGTACTTGTAGCTAAAGAACAATTTTGTTTAAACATCTACTAAATGTTTAAGCCCTTTTTTATCGTTTATTGTGTGTATATACAGAGTGATAATTTATCAGCAATAGAGAATGGTCATTTACTGTTTAGATGAATACAAATTTGGTTTATACTTAATTCGTAGACCGAAGGCACAGACCAGTTAAATTAACAGGTGTTGTTAAATGTTTTAACATATTTTGTTTATATCAACATACATTTTATTCCTGTTACATACATTTCATTCGCATCAGCATATATATCAGATAATGATAATGTTGTTGCAGATATTACATGATGTTGTTGAAGACATTTTATTTGATATTTAAAATGAACGTTTAAATTTCTGAAACAAATCTAAAAATGCAAGTGAATAAAAATCAGCTTTTACTTCAAACAAAATAGCATATAGAAAAAGCATAATACGTACTTGTAGTTGTACTATTCGGGATTCGAAATGTAAGGTAGAACTAGGATTTAGCAAAAATTGGGCGTAAGAAAATAAAACAACAGTTTATTATTTACTAGGGAATTAATTAATTCATACGTTGATCAATTCAGATATTAAATATGAAATTGTAGACCCTTGCTTGTTTAGAAAATACAATTTTAAATAAGCAAGTACGGCTCACGATCAGAATAAGCATTAATATAAGTAACCATAAACAAATAACAGCACAATTACGTTTTAATAATCTATTTCAACAAACGATTTGTTATGACAGGCTGCGTTAATTACAAAGGTTTGATAAATTTAAAATGGAATAAAATAAATATCGATTTAAGTTTAATCTGTTGACGAAAATACTAACACGGATACAGCTTAATTTCCCACGAATTTACAAATATGAAACGATATCAATAATAACAATATAATATAAATCGGAACTAGATAATAAAATATAGTGCGGCTATGATTTATTTATCTTGAGTACAGATTTATTTTCCAATGAAAAATCTTATTCCGAATTAAAACATAAACATAGAAACATTTTATTAACATTTAAATCAAAGTTAATTTATTAGCTTGTTATTATAATGAAAATTTATTACATTGAATAATAGATATTTAGCAGAATAAAATGTATTGAAAATTATTCAGCTTCTTTAGTCAATATTAACACGTTAGCTGCCGCAAGGTATTTCTAAAGTTGGCATCATGTACAGCCGGCGGCCAACTGGCTATATCATTTTCACGCCAACTGAACCGCCAGCGTACAATTGGATAGTTGCCTATTTAGATAAATTGTATGCTGGCGTTTCAGTTTACATGCATTTTCCCGTATACAGGTAGTGTTAAATATCAACTTCCTTTGAAATATCAGACATTTCGTACGCGATTAGATTTAACGATTTCTGTCTATGTGACTTAAAGACGCGAGTTTTTACTACTTTAAAAACTGACAAATTCCTTTTCCGCTACCCAAAACAATTTCTTATATATCTTTGTGTTAAAAAAAATAATAAAGCTGCTGGGAGACTAGATGCCGTGGTTATGATTTGCACTCTGGGCAAATTCAGTGTATCTCTTTTTTACTAATTAGATGCCTATTTCCTGTCTTTCCTCAAATTCGAGAAGAAAATAACAGTTGTTCGTGGCAGACAATATAGCATGTTCGGCCCTGGTCATGTTTCAGAATTTTATTTATAGAATCGTTTCGTATATTTCAATTGAGAATGAATTTAATTCTTTTAGAATACCTTTAATGAAGGAACAAATGAAATTAGAATCTTAGCCTGACTTGGTTGATTTTCTGATTTCTAGTTATTTAAACATCATTCCCTTATTTAAATTTAAACTTAAAATTAAACTATTTAAAACTACAATCTGATCCTAAGAATTAGATTGTAGGTGTTTTCTAGTGATCTAGAGTCTCGGAAACTACTAATTGTGATTGCTTGATTCATTCACAAATTACGGCATTCTAGGTTTTGCCTTTGATGTGAAGTTTCTGAAGTGAAAATTTTATTTTGATCGGGCACAACTTACTCTGCCTTTATTTTATTTTACAGTTTCCAAAGAATGTAATATTGACTGATCCGTAATTTATCCTTCATATTTTAGGTTATAGCAGTTTCAGAATATAATATATACTTTATTTACGTCTGATGGACTTTAATTTTCCTTCAACACATTGCTAATGCAATGAGACTTGATTAATTTTATGATTCTTCTAATGGGCTGATATATCAAATCCAGACCATTTTAATTATTATGTTAAGTAGGTATACATATATGAATAGGATAGCAGTAGAAACACAGAATTTCGTAGAAGCCAAGCCTTAATGTTTTTGTCTATAAACTTGCTTATACATAAAAAGACGCATGCGTGCGTTAGTTTGGACTGACATTTTAGCAAGGTTTCAAAGATAAACGTTTTAAACTAGTGTATAAAATCTGCGTGACGTCTCGCTGGTACGTAAATTTGGCGATGCCAATCGGTGACGTAGGAGGAATGAACGGAGCGTTGGCGAGTGAAACTATCGAATGGCGACGGTATGCGGAAACTTGTGATGTATTGGTGTTAGTCGCTATTGCCGAAAATTCCGCGGACGATGGCGGTGTTTTTCTGACGTACCAAGATATAACTGTAGTGGCGAACCTGGTGCTATTCACGGAGCGTCGGATTGGCTCGCTGGAGGGTTCGGTTGTGGATCTGGTACGGACGGCTCGGTGTCGACTATGTAACGTGGTGTTCTGGGACAACGCTGCGTGATCGGCCTCTCGGGTGTGTTGTCATGGCTTCCTTTACGGGCCTTGCGAAGGTCGTGCCTCTACTTCTGCTGGGGTCATCCTCGCTTTCTCATTGAAGTCGTAGATGCAAGGAATGAGATATGCAAAGTGTATGAGTGAAAAAATAGAATATAAGAATTTAATATTGAAGAATCAAAAGATTTCTGCCGAAAGTCTACATGACGTAGATCAGATAATTATTATAAGAGGCTCGGAAGATTCCGCGGAAGGATTAAAAATGTGTAAATTGTATTACCTGATTTCGCTGGTATGGAAATTTTGTTAGTGATAGAGATTTTAATTTAATTTTATACATGAAAAATTAAATTGATGATTGCGTTGGTGACGCGTTACATGGCGTTCAAACAGATTCAGGAGTGAATCTATTGCTCACTCTGCGCGAATAAGTTCTTAGCTTATTAGAGTGCTATTGCTGATAGAACTGTGCGACTATTGCTCATTCATGATCTAACAGAAACAAGACTCAAAATGCGTCTCTTTGAAACTGGCCTAGGTTTGGTTTTTTTATATGAAACTAGAGAAATTTGGTAGTGCGTAATGCTGACTAAGCAGGAGTTAGTCGAAATTTCTGCAAATATGTTGGAGAAGGGAAAATATTCCTCGAATGAACGGCGTCCTTTTGACCGTTGTGAATTTTAAAGAATAATTTCGCATTACATCCTTATCAAGTGTTTACGATTCTATACTTCTAGTATAGAGAGCTCTCCAATCTCATTTACGTGCAAACGAGCAAGGAGTTGCATTCGCTCTTCCAGAACACTGATTAGCTAACCACGAGATGGCGGCGGCAAGCTTTTACGTGCTAAGCCTTCAAAACGGTGTTCTCTTGTTAGGAATAATAGAAAAACCCGCTTAGCCTAAGGTAACGCCCGCAAATTTTATCAAACTCATTAAAATTGTCTGTTGAAAATACGATGCCATCGAATTCTAATGCAGACGACGTTACGCGAAGTTCAATAAACTCATAAAAAGAGCTCGTAAAAATTTCTATCGCCGAAACAATGAACGAAGGTTCAACGACTTTACCAAGAGGCATTTATTCCAAAACAAAGATTACCAAAACCGAAAATCAGTAATAGAAAAATTTAGATCCGAAAAATTTTCCGCCATTAAAGGAGGGAACATATCTCCCTCTCTAGATATGTACCTTTCTTTGGTTATTTTTTACATCGATGAAAGATCATAAAAAATGCGCAAAACATCTGCTTAAGACGAAAGGCTCTAACTTATGTTATTCCCTTCTGACAGATAGTTTCGTACGACTTGAATAAAGCAAATTAAAAAATAAGGCCATCGAAAGCGCATGCGATGTATACTCTTCTCATCTCTTTCTCAGCTGGCTTTCTCTAATACACGTGAATGCGAAAATTGTTGTGTGGATTTGCGGCACTTGACTCCAACTCCGGCTCTCTACCTATACGCACGAAGCAGGCGAATGCTGTCGCTGGAGGTTTTTGGTCGACGATTCTAAACATAGCGTTCGTGAACTGCATGAATAAAAAGCTTGTGTCCACACCGTACATTTTTCCGTCGTCTGAATTGTGTTTATAAATGATCAGTTTTGATTTATTTAATTGACGATTTCTTGTGGGTTAATTGGCTAGTGAATGTTGATTAATTGATTGTTTTAATAATTTATCGACCGTATACGATACGCTAATAACACTTTTTCAATTGACGTATGATTTGAGGCATTACTCCACAGTAGAAAGTACAAACTAGATACCAAAAGGCGAGATATTATTTCTTAAGAAAACATTTTTAGCAGATATTAATTTTAAGCAGACATGAACTCATTAATATTTTTAAGTCCATTAATATTTCAAAATTGGAGACGAACTCTTTAAACACAATACGCATACGACAATGCGTCAATATTAATATCAGCTCTTTAAAACTAAAGAAGAAGGTTAATTAATTAAACAAATTTATAACACAAAAGTTCCAGTAAAATTTTTCTATTATTAGAAAAATACATGAAGCAAAGATGTTAAAATTGCAAAAAACAAAAACAGGTCAGTTGGTTAGCTCTAGAGTGGTGGTTCTGGTCAAGAAAGTATTACTACTTTCGAAAGAAAAACAAAAAAGTTTATTATTACTCCCTAAATACTATTAGTAAGG
>WYDF02043107.1:0-12382 GCA_009867245.2 Adranes taylori | reverse complement strand
GCTTCTTTATATTGGGGGGAGGGGGCCCATCCGATGAATTTGCCACGGGCCTCGAACGGTATAGTTACGCCACTGAGACGTGCTAAGGTAAAATAGAAAAAGTGGTCAAAACATGAATCCTATATCGTGCATATACCTATATGTATTACATACGGATATGGCAGATGAAAGATAAAGTTGGTAGTAGTGACCAGCGTTGTCACATAGTTTTTTAGGAGCTCCAGTACAAATTGTTTTAATTAGAGGTTGCGACGCAACCTCTTAATGCGGTGCGACGCATCGTGAACTGTTTTTGAAGTGTTGAAGTTTTTACTTTTTCCGAAATTTTAAGCAAAACTTCAAAGGTCTTTTGAAATTTTGTCGGTAATATTAAAAAAATTTGGTTGCTGAAGTTTTGGGATAAAATTTTGCCATTTGTACTACATTTACACCCGTGAAAGTTAAAAAGAAAATAAAAGAAGACTACAATTTCTACAGACAAAACAGTTTTTGAAAAAATAATTTTTATGAAAGCAAATACAAACAGCTCAAAGTTATTTAGTTATTTGAACACTTTTTAAATTTTGTTCGAATTGAAGAAATTTTGTGTTACTTGCTGGAAGTTTAAAAAAATCAAAAAACTCAAAATTTTTAAATCAACAAATAATATTTTTTATCAACTTTTTTATAAAAAAAATTAATAGAGTTCAAATATAACTTGCTCAATTTAATGAGAATTTGTAAAAATTTCATCAAATTGACCAAAATAAAAATATTTTATCATATTGATCAAAATATCTTTGAACTGCTTTTACAATACAGTCTTTTTCGTTATTTTGTTTAATTCCAACGGATGAACACTTATTAAAAATATCATAATATATTTTTTTTTATAATAATATAATTTTAAAAAGCCATCAATCAAAGTTTCAAAATATCTTTAAAATGTTGATTAACCTTTCTTAATGTTATCGAGTTAATAAAAATTATATTAAAACAAATTTCATAAATAGCGCACAGCCCAATTTAGTTCGCCAGCCCAATTTTTAAAAGTTTTGTAAACATTTTAAAATTGTGGTTGGTTTAACGAAATTTAAAAAAAAAAGCTATTTTCATTTGTTTTCATAAAAAACATCAAATGAAACATTAAAATTCGGGTAAAACTTTCGTTAAAAATGGTCAAAATTTAGAAATTTAATTATTAAAGTTTAGAATTTTTGTTTTCTTAATCATATTTTGTATGCAAAATAAGTTATTTTATTATTTAATGAGGAGAAAATATTAAATTTAAACCTTTTAAAATATTTTTGCAATTTCATCAAATTGGTTGAAATTTACAAATTTCATCAAATTGGCAAACATTTGAATGGATTTTTTCGATATATTGGATTTATTGAAACTTTAAAATTACATATAATTTAATATTTCAAAGTTTCATTACAAAATTTGAATAAAAAAATCAACAATTTGATATTTCGATTTCGAAAATTTGGAAGTGAAATTTCGATGTTTTGGGTACATAAATAAATGCAACTAACTAAAAGAAAGTAACTAGTAACTAATAACCACACACCCACGTAGTAACAGTGTGACTTGTTGATGTAATTTTCGGTTGAGAAAATGACATCTGTTCTGTTTTAATGAATACAACTAAATATGTCCTTACAATTGTCACACTATAACGGTGGATTTCAAGATAAAACATTAGATGTAACTCTGTAATTGTTACAAATGAAACGTTAACACCAGGGTTGTGCAGTCAGCTAAGTCGTTAGACTACGGATGCACTGTAAAAAGAGGGTATTGGAAACGGCTACACCTGGTGCTAGAAATAGGCATCTGCCTTGTCTGGCCTTTTTAATCTATATCAATGTTACATCTCATCAATAAGTGCATTAAAAATTGATTAACTCATCTAATCATTTATAAATACTTATTTACGTCTAAGTAAAATTGTATAATTCTCATATAATTTCCTTTAGCGGGTGTTAAGCTAACGGATATACCCGAACTGACACCCAAATGTTTGCGAATGAGATTATTATAGGGTAACAAGTCTGATATTAAAGTTTAGCATAATGAGTTTGGGAGGCAATTCGTTTAGTATAATGAGATTTGGAAGCAATTCGATTGCACAGAAGCTAACAGTAGAGGTGAAGTAAGTAGGGTTGATTTTAAGATGCTTTGATTGTTAAAGTTTTTATAAAATAATTCCGTTTCGATTGATGAAAGGAATAATATGATCGTAGCTCTTCTTATATCATCGTCGGCTATCTTCGTATATGATCGTCTTGAAAAGAATGTAATCATCGTTGGGCTACCTTCTTTCATCATCCTATTGATAAGAATGTAAACAATCAGTTTGAAGTTATGTTTTTTCATCGTTCTGAAATCTTCGTATATCAGCGTGTTGATAACATTGTAATCATTGTTCGGCTACGCTCCTAAATAACTTATTATTGTTTGCTGTACCATTCCTGGTTAAGTAGCGTGAGTTTTGATACCAACTGATGTGATTCGTTAAAGCTAAGTCAGCTCCATGTCACAAATTTCAACGTGACAATATGATACACATGGGAAAAATATTATAGAACACCTAATGCCCTACTTGAGACATGCCGCTTACTTAGGACAAAATGAAACTTTTGACCAGCAGCTGTTGTATAGGCCTTATGTCAATATCTTCTTGAAGCAATTAGGTATCATCACTATGGTGGAATCCGTGTGGAAATAGGGATGTGTAGATAACGTTCCTGGCAAAGTTAGCAAATTAAATATTCATTATTTTTGCTAATTGATAATGCTAATTGATTGTGACTGTGATATTTGTTACTTATTTGTTACTGTTGAAATAAACATTAGTATTTCTTATAAACATAATACTAAAATATAAGTTTTTGATCAAAGATTGAGCTATGTACATAACTAATCTTGTTTTTTTTTTACTAACAGATTAACAGATCTTGGCCTACGATGGGTAAACAGAAAGACAGTTTGTCAAATGTTTAAAATTCAGAAAATGGAAGAGACCGCTGGAACTGTCAAATAAGTAACGACTTTTAGAGATGCGAAAAGAAATTTTGGTATTCCTAAATCAACAATTCAAAGGAAAGGTAAAAGATACTTAACAAAAAAAATGACTGTATTGTTCAGTTCACGAAAGAACATGACTCTCAATTCGGTTTATTTCGCACAGTAACGCCTTAGAGACTTCCTCCGTAGAGATGTATATAAAATTTCAAACCATGCGCAACCAACAATAAAATTTTTGTTTAACCCATGACAAGTATATTCTCCATACTTGAAATGAACCATATTTTATGGTAGATTGAGGGGAGAGCAGACCAGTTTATAACAAGAACAAATTTATAACAACTTTTACAAGAATTTTGCTAGAATTCACAAGCTAAAATCATGTCACTATTTCCTTTTAGCACATGAAAAGAATTATATTAAAGGACTTACTGTACAATTGTTATAGCAGACTAAATACAGGCAGGCTGATATGATTGCAGGCTTCTAAATACAGTTTCAAATATTTGGTATAAAGAGTACCAAAAATATCATAGTGATACATTCGCTATTTTAATTTTGCTTAATAATGAAAGTTGTAGTTTATTTCAATAGACATTCAAATGTTTTAAATAAATGACTAATATGAAGTATATTTCTTCATTTTACAAACAATCTCCAAAAAAAAGTAATTTCTTGTTAACAATTTTTGAATAATTCTAATTATAAAGCTAAATTCGCAACAAAATTAAAAAGAATTAAAATTAATTAATAGCTGCAGTTATTATGGAAGTCATATGGCTTTTAATGTGTGTGAAACGTTTTGTGAAAAACAAACATAGTGCGAAGAGCATATCAGAATGGCTTTGGTCTGTTCTCATAAACAAATTTATTATATTATTGAATTCCCTTATTTGCATTGACATTCTCATAGTTCTAAAATAGATGTTTATCGTCCTTTGGGTGTTGCTTTTCAGCTTGCAATCTATGTCAACTGATTTAATCTGCGTAATTAGTCATTTTGATCTAATGGGGTATATATAATATAGACCTCCAATTGTCAACAAAAAGGATGAAACAAGCATACCCCAATGGATTATCATATGTGCTGAATAAGGTTTTTCAGTAATACCTAGCGATGTTAGAAGTATAGTTAGACGACATACAGGTAAACAGGTAATCGTAGAAAAACGATTTAATAATAATAGACCAGAACAGAACTGGTAGAGAGGATTTGTCAAGCGACAAACTAACCAAGTTAAAACTCGACCTTGCAGTAATATAACGCGATAGAAGTATATTTCTTCACTTAGAAGAGAGTGTTAATGATGTTTCAGTGGAAGCAGTACTTAATTGTGACAATCCTGGAATGCTGAAAGTTCATTGTTCATAAAACTTGCAAACATCGAGAAAGGGTTATAGATTTTTCTAAATTTAGTTTTTCGATGATATTTGCTGGATCGGCTACTGGCATTATGTTGCCACACTACATAGTCTATAAATCTGAGAGCATATGCACCAGTTGGATAGTAGGTGGTTTAACAATTGCAAGATACAATAGGTTCAAATCGGATTGGTTTGAAGGTAACTTACTGAAGCACAAGAGGTAAATGAAACAATTTTGGAAGAATTGCCTACGTGGAAGAACGGCAAAAATATCTGTTATCATGTCCAGGTGCAGTTAAAATATAGACGAAATTGATGTCAGGATATGAAAGAAGTTGTTATCGGAAAATGGTGTCTGCCATCAAGCGACAGTAGCATACACACCTGAAGAATACAATAAGGCAAAAAGGAAAATGATAACTATTGTGGAAGCAGCAAGAACATTACTGGTGGCAGAAACATACCAAAAGAAATTTGGACAGAGGCTGTTAATACGGTTTCATATATGTTGCACAGATCTGTACCGAATATAGTAGAAAATATAACGCCGTATCAGTTGTGGTATTGAAAGGAAGAAAGCATTAATAAATTTCAACTGTTTGGAACAAAAAATCTCTTTTAGTACATACATGTTCCAAAAGAAAAACGTAAAAAATGGGACCCTAAAAGTTAAGAAGCAATCTCTGTGTGATATTGTTACAGTGTGAAGGGTTATCGGATTAATTTTCCTAACGAAATTTACATCCTAGTGTGAAAATAGCGTATTAACTTCAAGAGACGTCTACTAGAAGATAAGATTGATCTAACTATACTAGAAGCGGAACAAACAAATTCTGTAGAGATAGAAACGGGAAAGAAATTTCTGATTGCACGGATGAACATGAAGAAGAAAAAATCGAAAATGCTAACTCTAGGACAATAATTAGACCAAAGAAGTACGAAAATTCTGATACACGCTACATTTGTTTTGGAATTGATCCAGAAGAGCAACAAACATATAAAGAAGCTATAAAAGGAGAAAATAGAGGCAAATAGAGTGAAGTAATAGAAACTGAAATTAACATACTAAAAGAAAATAACACATGGACAGACAGAAGAAGGCCGGAAAGATGTGAAAATTTAATAAAAAGTAAATGAGTGTACAAGATAAAAAGAAACGAAACTGGTAATCCCAGACAATATAAAGCTCGACTAATAGCTAGAGGTTTCCAGCAAAAAGATTGTTTGGACAAAGAAGACTTATATGCACCAGTCGCAATACTTCTTACGCTAAGAGTAGGCCTAGTAGAAGCAAATCACTTAAAACACCGAATTTATTAAATGGAAATAGTAAGTGCGTTATTACATGGGGTAATTATTGAAGAACAGTACATGTTACCAACTTTGCGAATACGAGTGTCAAGGTGTTCAAATTAAATAGATCGATTTATAGTTTCAAGAAATCTCCCAAATACTGGACTACCGTTCCAATATTATCGTTCCAGGAACAGTGATACCATATCTTTAGGTCTTATTTTAAATGGCATCGGTTTTAAATGGAGCCGACCTCAGAATAATAGAAAACTTTTGAAGGAAAAAAGCGATGTGAATTAGTATTAAGAAAAAATCATTAAGAATTAACAATTTACAAAAAATAAGGTACTGTCGCGAATTCAATACCCAATTATGTATATGGGTAAAACATACATTCGTACAGGACATACGAAAACAAAGTCGTGGAATGATAATAATACAATTAGACTCCACTGCACTATGTCTAAAGAGCAAAACTGATATTTGTGCACGGAAATGGTGAAATGGGTTTTTGGGTAAGCTGTAATTTAATATTTAAGATGAAAAGTGAAGACTATAAAGACTAAATGAATGTTTCCAATGAAAAACAAATAATAAAATGAAGGTTATTTGAAAGGGACTGTCATTCATAACAAGCCAAATGACATTTCTAGCCTATACACCACACACAGTTTTTCCTTTTGACTAGTCGCGCCGCTCAAACATGTATGAAGCGTCTGAAGCGAACTAAATATTTGTTTTCTTATTCTATGTGTAGAAAGTTTAACTGCAGAAAGTATAAACTGCAGCGACGAAGCAAAGAGTGGTGACAATGATGTAGAGAGTGACTATAACAATGATGAGGAGGACTTGTCTTCATCAATGAAACTTTTTTTTAAAGAGGAATTTGAAAATATTTGACTTTAACCTAGAGCTGTTTTTACAGACCAAAATGGTGTCATTCGGAGCCCACTAGAACTTGGAAGAACAAAAACTCCTTCAAGAGGCATTATGCTATAGACACCTGGAATAAAAAGTAGACGCGTAGTCACTATACAAAAAGATGTTTGGGACATTTGCATTTAGTCCTACAATATTGAAAGATATTGAAATTCATGCAAATAAAGAAGCACAAAGCCACAGTACCCATTACCAACCAAATACGAAATATTTACATCCTAGTGTGTCGGAATAATGGTGCTAGTAAGAGAGATTCTTTCCATTGTTATATTTAAAAAAATGGCTTTAAAAAATATAAATAGAAATTATGATCAAACGTACAACAGTGTCCCCTACGAAAATGGCATACAGAAACAAAACTGACAATTTCTCTTATGTGTGAAACACGCGTGCATTTGTCGGAATATATACATGCATTACTGAACATGCAAATTAAGCGGATGAATTAAAACAAAAATTATCTACCCAGATCCATTGTTATTCCAATGAGCATTATTACGTATAATTTGTCTTCTTTCAGTAAAACACGTTTAATTAAAGATTATTAAACAACCGGATTGGTATGGAATTTTTTAAGAAGTGAAAGTGCCAAACCCAAGCCCCACATATATGCATTGACGATACGAAATAAGTACTAGCATAATACCCACCTGAGCGATTTATATACATATATATGATTATCTTTAATGTGCGATAATATACGGGGTTATTCACAATAGAATGAATCGATTGCTTCAGATCTCAAGCATCGGCATGCAATGAATCAATGACTCTGTCAAGGAGGAAATATCTATGTTTTGAATGGCTGCCATAGTACACAATATTGTACACGTGGCAGAAACAAAAAATTAAAATCAAAGTCGACTTTTTCAAAATGCATATAATAAATAATTCTTATCTTAACTGTTCTAATATTCAGTGTGTTTCATGTTATTGCCATTATCTGAAATGTAGGCAGTATATAAAACAACGACACATCTCCTGATTTAGCTATACAGCTGCAACAAACCTATACAATCGTTATTCTTCGCAACACTTCGGTTAACTTCGCTCGACTGTAAAGCAGGAGACAAATAGACTTAACTAGTTAGAGGAAACGCACTATCTTCTGCTGTCGTAGAACACTGATAATGTATCTTCTTTCTGACTGATAGCAGGCGCACAGGGGCTTCACGGGTTATATGAGGCTGAACTCACTTCAGTCTTGCGATTATTTTTCTAACATAGGAATCTAAACAAATTCACGACATTCTGTTTTTTGTTGTCGCTAATTAATCGCTTCTAAATAATCCACTAGTGTTCCATCATAAATAACTAAATAATGTAAGCATTAAATATTTTATTATTATATTTTATTTTGTCTATTGAAACTGAATAAATTCAGTACAATAATACAATCAAATAATTGACGAATATTGCAGTAAATAACTTTAATTTTTCTATAACGTGCTAACAAACTAATTTGTTTGAATTTCAATTGTATCGTTGGAAAAACAATCTACACCCTCGTATAATAAATAATTATTATTAAACTTAGTATTATCTAATAGTGAGCCTACACATATTTAACTATACTCATTCAATGGATAAATCCTCTTATATTATTAGGGAAATTATATAAGTATTGTCATATCAGTGGAGAACTTAATTGGATTCATGCAAATGTTTATTTCAAAAAAATATATTTAGATCAATATTTCTTTTATTCAACTTGTTCATTTCTTGGACCTCTAAATAACAATTGTAAAAGAAATAATTAATTAGTTTGTGAAGAAGGTAATTAAACAAACCAGTGATTGTATTTTTATTCTGTGTACTATAAATCATTAAATTAAAATTAAGGGACCGGAATTTCTTCTCCCAAGTATTTCTCAGTTTGAAATAGACAAAGGTGTTATAATTAATAAATTCGTTATCTACTGAGCGTGGGTTGTTATTACCCCCTTGAAATAATATTAAAGTAAAGTTGTATTTCTTTAGAGTTACGCGAACCCAAAGCTCTAAAAACATTTCTTGCTCTATCATCATTTAAAGCTAAGGTTTATATATATTTTTTCTGATTCCTTGAAAGAGTTGGGAGTTTCTGCAGTGAACAGTATTTGCCGAAAGTAACCTAATTCCATATCGTGTCAATTTTAAGCCCAACAAAAAAGCTAGACGTTTCAAGTTATGAAGCTGACAGAATACAAAAGCCATCGGCAAAGTATAATGCCATTTATGTTTACCTAGAAATACAAAATTGTGAAAATGGAAACAAAATGTCATCGGCAAAATTTATTTGATTATTTCTAAAACCATGCCCTGCAATTGTTCCTGCACTTAACCCCCAAGTGTGCTGGTACAGACATCAATACTTCTAATTTTTATACATAACATCCATGGCTCTAACACAAATGAGTATATTAGCACCATCTATGTTTACCTAGCAGTACTAAGTTGTGAAGATAAGGCCAAGAAAAAGCACTTGAGAAACTATTAGCGCCATATGTCGCTACCTAGCAAAACTAAATGGTAAAGCTAAAAAGAAGAGAAAGTTATCGACAAAATATTAGTGCGATCTATGTTTGAGGCTGGAAATAAAGTATATTTGATCATTTCTAGAACTATAATCTACACTTACTCCACCTAGAATTTGCTGTTACATTCGTCAGTGCTTATGTACTACGAAATTGTAATTAAGATACATACACATAAACATCACTAACACATTCTGAGTTTATAAGCTGAGTATATGTATAATATTTCAAAATTGGACCAGAAGGCAGAGAAAGCGACAACATGAAGGAATTATACGACTTCACAAAAACTCTCTCCAAGAAGAAAGTCAACCGCAGAAGACCGGTGAAGAATAAACAAGGAGACCTCCTCACCAACGACGAAGAGAAAGAGAGGGGATAGAAAGGATGACAAAAAATTACTTGAAAAGGATCCTGGGAGTTGATAAGACGCCCCCTAATGAGATTATGTTGCAAGAAATTAATTGGTATAAGTGTTGGATAAAGGGGGTAAAAAAGATGATCAAATATAAAAGAAGGGTGATGGCGGAGTAGATAGAAAGGATTGTGAGGAAGGTATATATGTGTTCTATGAAGGATGTAAGAAAAGGAGAGATCGGTAATAAATAGGCGAAAGAGAGAAAGAAAGTATGAAAGATGTGGGTGGTCGATGAGTGAATGGAATGATAGGATGGTGGAAGGTGCAGACTGTGTAAATGAGTAGAGAGAACGATGAAAGATGTGGAAATGTAAGAAAGGAGACAGAAGATAAGAGAAAGCCGGTACAATAGGAAATACAATGATATAGAAGTGGTAGGATCAAAGCAGTATGATTTGGATTCTAATAGCAGTAAAGAGGATGAGAGGATGATTGCACGATTTAGGTGTGGGAATATGGTAAGAGGGAATATATTTTGAACGAAAGAGATGGAGAAATTTTGTAGGGTATGTAGAGGAAGGGAGGAAACATGGGAGAACTGGGTGAATGAACGTGTAATGTTTGGATGGACGGAAGAGAGACGAGAAAAAAGAAGAAACTGGTAGGGAGGGTGTGTATGGAACAGGGAGGAAAATGAATTAAGATAATGGCGAGGATATTGTATTAGATAAATAAAAGGAAAAATTCAAATATAGGGTAATATCAGGGAAGATACTGGTAGAAGGGCAAGTGGAAAAAATGGTTCGCGTATCAATTCATTTCGCTTATGTAATATAATGAGATGTAATGGGATATAATTTTGTGTTGTAATTTGTAAATAATTTGATGCCTATAAAGGTTTATTTAATTTAACTTAATTTAGCAAAAGATGATGTCTAAGATATCTGGTACAAATAAGGATGTAAGAGATCATTGAGTGAAAGAATATGAAGAACTGAGATGTAGTGAGAAGGAGCAATTATGTGCAGATAATTGGAGTCTACTTCTTTAGATGAAATAAAATTGCAAGATTTAGGTCTGGTTGTGGGGTCAGAAGGAACAGATTCGAGATGAATTAGAAAGAGAAGATTTGAAGAAGATGAAGAAGTTGTTTTAGGAGAAAAGAAATATGGTAAGAATATGGAAATAAGAAATATGGAGAAAGGAATATGGTTTCAGTGAAACATTGTGAAGGAGTCAGATGTAATGGAAAGGAAACATTGTGTGTATGGTATCGGAAAATTTGTTTGTACAAGAAAGAAAAGGAAGTGGGATAATAAAAAGATAATAATGGAAATAAAGATATATATATATATATATAAAGATATATATATATATATATATATATCATTCTATATTAATATTTCTATCGATAAGTTGATTATTTGTCGGCCCTCATCTTGATAACGACTATAGTTGTTTTCAGTTGGGTATCCTTAAACCGCAGCTTCAAACTCAGTGTAGCATTGTGGCTTTTTGCCTTGTGTGTAACACCTTACAAAATTACTAGCAATGACGTCACCCCTTAAATTACGTTTTTCAGTGAGAATAAATCATTTAATTTCTGCTCAATTTACATTTTATTCTCTTAAAATGTAAATTGAGCAGAAATTGTGTTATACCACAATAAAGTTATTTACATTGTGATATTAACGAATTTAGAATGATTTCATTTCAAGGCGACTTTAAGAGCTCCACACACTCCAATAAATCATGAATTCTCATTCTCTATAATATAGATGTAAAACTGACTGCTTATTTCTATATTAGCTGCTTATAAATCTATGGATTTTGATTTATCAGTGTCTAAATTTGAAAGTTCTTTACACGATAAACGGAATTACTAACATTCCCGGGAAAAAGCTGGCATTACTGCTTATCACTCAATTAATGGGATAGAGGTCTGTGAGCACAGTACTCATCATGAACAACGTCTACTACAACAGAAAATAGCGATGAGATCTATTACCGGCATTTCAAAAAGGACTTCATGTAGACCTTTCTTCAAAGAACTTGGTATAATACCTATTCCATCGCTGTTTTAAAAATCACTTTAGCAATCCACAAAAATGCACATTTACTAATTACACAGAAAGACGTGCATAGTTACAAAACTAGGAACAATAAACTGCGATAATGAAGTTAGAAACTAATATTATTTAGCTGCATTATTATCATTCAACTACATTATTATTTAGTAGTTATTATTACTCATTAACATTGACAAAAACTGTGCAGTTTGCAATAAACTATTCGCTTCTATTCTATCCGGATAGATGGAGGTGAGGTGATCTTTTTTAAAAATTTGTTGTATTATTTGAGTTTGGTGTCTAAAAATTAAAAATAATATTCTCCTATTTGTTTTTTAGCTTTTCTTCGAAAGAATATAGTCGGAGTGCGCCATGAAATTAAATTCAATTACTTCTTTAAATTCGTTAATTTAATTGTAAATAAAAATTTTTTGATATAATAAGACATTATTGAAGAGAATAAAATATAAATTAAGCAGAAATCACATGATTTTTCATGCTGTAAGCATAATTTAAGCGACGCCGCCATTTGTAAGGCATACTGCATACAAGGCTAAATGAAAACGAGGTATCATTAGATTTACGTAATTAGTATCAGGAAAGTAGGATACATATAAACGTATTACATAAGAGGTATCTATTAAATATGTTTAAATGACTGAGATAACTATACTACTCTGATATATCAAAGTAGTATAATTACTCGGGTTTTAAATGACTTACGATACTAGTTAAACATTATAGAAGTGCTCGGAGCACTTCTATAATGTAAATAACAGGTATAATCTTTCTGTTTGTGCCATTAATTGTTTCATGTTGGAATTCCAAAG
>WYDF02043096.1:0-12382 GCA_009867245.2 Adranes taylori | reverse complement strand
AATGAATGTTTTTTGCTTGAAATTAATAGATTTCGACACCATTTGACCGATTAACATGAAACTTGGCACATATACGTATTTTTCAGGGAGGTTTTTATGCTTTGTTGTAATTCGCCACTAGATGGCGCTGGAGCACGCGGCAATGACAAAGTTGGCCACGGCAATCAGGACATGCCGTTGGCCGCGACAATTAGACTATGTCGCTGGCCGCGGAAATGAGGTACGTCGCTCGCCGCAGCAACTAGACAATGTTGCTGGTCGCGGAGAAGCCGCAGCAATTAGCTCATGTCGCTGGCACTGCGAAGCTACGACAATTAGGCCGTATCGCTAGCCATGGCAAAGAGGGCTGCGGAGCTGTCGGCGCCGTAGGTAAATATGTGGACCAGGTGGGTGACAAAACAACGTTTACCGAGTCCGCTAGTAACTTATAACTAACAATTTAAATACTAGAATAATTATTTAAAAAAATATTCTCAATTATATTTGAGAAAGAAAATATTCTATAATGTTATTAGCCAAAATTTTATTGTCTTTGGACTAAAGTTTACAATTTTTTTTTTTTGTTTTTAGTTAGAAATTTTGACTTTCGAGGTCGAAAATTCGCGGAGGTGGGGGCGTATGTAACGCCAAAAAAGATATCAGACGTATTGTGATTCTAGTATAAAGATCTTTTAACATTTTAAATACTTCACCACCATTGTCTATTTTTTTACCCGAATAATTTAAAATACTATCAAACGATAAATTATTATACATATACATTAAAATAGTACACTGTTTCGAATTCTTTAAAATTTTAAATTCACAAATATATATAATATGACGAGAAAAATATTCCAATCACATATTACAATAAAATAAATGGCTTTATAAGAGTTTATAATTACAAGAATTTATGAATAACACTGGTATAATGTATATGTAAATCGTTAGCCAGGTTTAACACTACTAATAACAATTTTGTTTAATGACACTTAATAATTGTTAAATTATTGCGTTATAGATGAAACTGTATATATGGGACTGTCCAATTCTTCCGCAATTGTACTAAATAATCCATTGTTGCCAAACTCGAATGACAATTACAATTTGCTACTCAAAATAATTGCAGCACACGGCTTGAATCTTGTAGGAGGCCACGAGAGGGGAAAGAAACCTTACCGCGACGAAAAGGAATTTTTCAAAGACGAGGAGAAAGTAGTTTCTGTCCGTGAGGGGACGATGCAGTCAACCGAGACGATGAGAGTATCAATTTTGTAGACCTGGACTTAGAATTTGATTAGGTTTTGACTAATTAGAATGATACAGAATTTTAGAAAAGAGAATAAAACAGTTCGATTTAGAGTACGCATTTTTTATTCATTAATTTTATTGTGAAAATAATCGCTGATGTCTTTAAATGTGAGTAAAAATTGATTTTACCTTACTTTGAATAAATAATTATAATTAATGTAACAAATTATCTTCTAATATAAAACTAACTAAATATGAATCTTATTGAAACGCCGTAAGTAAATTATTATCGCTTATGTATTTTAATTTAGCCTTTGACTATGCATTATTTAATAGAGTAGATGTTTATTTTTATTTTTTTGTCTCGATGTAAATAAATCTTAAGAAATATGTTTTATTATTCACATAAATTCATCAACCTCTTTTAAATATCCAAATTTGTTTAATAAACTATTTTACTGTGAATAGATTACTTTTGTAGATCAATACAGTGTTGTGTTTTATTTGATGTGTATTAATTTAGTTCATAAGACGCAATTGCATGGGTAAGGTTGATTCCTTGACTGTACTTAAGCAAAGGTTCTAAAAATAATTGATAAATTAGGAAGTGTATTTGTGTATGTATATTCTACAACCCCTAAAAAATAATTTATTAATTCTAACCTAATTATTACTTTAATTGGATGGGTTTTAACTGGAAGTAGAATTTATTTATCCCGTTAGGACTCAGTCACAAAAATAAAGTGACAAAATCAACAAATAATTCAATCAGAGATTCAACTAAAAAGAAAACATAATCAACAGAAAAGGAAATTATATCGAACTTATCTTCGCATAATATTAGGAAAGTTGGAAGGAAAGACTCGCTAAAGATTTAAAAATGAAAAACATATTAAGTTGAGGCCAGAGAATAAAGAAATTAAAAAATGAAAGAAAACAAGTGCAAAAAATCAAACAATTCCAAAAATCATTTCCCCCAAAAATATGCTCATGGTGTCTCTTCATATAATCCACATACCTACAGTTTGGCTGAGAAATACAAATATAAAAGGACATGTAAAAGCCGTTTGTGGTAAGTGCGGAAATGCATGAGAATATATTTCCGGTCAAAATCTGACGAAGATCATGAAGTACACGCTAAAACTGATAAAAGAAATCTAATTCTCCCAAAAGGTTTTTTCAAAGGTAATCCACAAAGGATTGAAATATTTGGATCTTCAAGCTAGATCCAATAGAAAATTGGCGCGGCCCGATTATGGAATACTATAGTTCAGCGATAAATAAAAACACCTTTTTTCTATTAAGAAGTGAAAAAAAAAACTGTTATAGAGGAGACGAAATACAATGTTAATAACCTTAGATATTTAAAAAGACCAAATAAATCTCAATCAATTGAATAAACGTAAATAAAAGAATAGACGTGATTGAGTTCTGTACCTTGTACGTAGTCGACATCAGCAATGCTTAAGATTCCACTTTCGTCAAGTGAGAAGTGTGCTTTGATACCTTTACTCTCAATATTATCACCGACATGGCGTTGCATTGCATCAGCTACACCCTGTAATTAAAAATAAAAGCAAAAAAATAAATATTATAATTCAAATAAAAATCATTTTATTGGAAATTTAGTTTTTGCTTTAACCTTAATCCGGGTGCCCCAACGGTAGTATACCGTCACATTCATAAAAGACCGCATTACATCCCTTAACAAAGCATATTACATGGAATAGATTAAATAAATAAATACCGCGTACCCATTCCGGGAATAGCCAGTCATTAAATTTGAACGTATATTCTGCTAGGATATATGAACACGCTGCGGCACATCGCCCGCTAACGATATATTGCTAGCAGTAGAGAGTTGTGCTACGTTGTTGCTCCCTGTAGCTATGATACACACATATGTGTGCTGATATGAACGCGTGAATAGATTTATTCAGTTCATATTTTACAAACTTGAAAACAAGCCGTCCAGCAGCAGTGAGCGATTAGCCAAGCCGAAGCAGTGGACAGAGAGACAATCACCGTACAGACATTGAGCATGGTAAACATTTCCATATACCATACACTGTTCTATTTATTACATGTACTTTGAATAGCTTTGTTACTCCTTCAACCTAACCTATTTCCCATATAACTAGAGTGTAACCTATGCTAACCGAGATTGGCTCAGTCGCTCAGTAACGAGACACCAACGCTAATCGCAGTGTTATTGTGGCTTACAGTATGCCTTCTCACTCCATCCACTAGAGTGCGTAATTCTAGTCCATGTTAACTGAGAATAGTTTGTCACTTAGTAACGATAGCATCGACGCTAACCCCGGTGCTATAGTGGTCTACAGTGGTTCCTAGTATTCCGGCCATTTTCATTGTCCGAATCATTTTACTAGAGTAAACCTCCCCGTTGCATTATACCATACCACACTTTTACATGCTTCCCACATTATTGCCGTTTTGTTATTTTATCACCACACAGTTCCACTGCTTTACATACACAGCTTGTATATAATGTTTTATACTTATTTGATTGTACTGATTTATTATAGCAATTGTTTATTCTCTAACCGCCATTAATGCGCTATTGATTAATTTGACATTTCATTTGGAAACGATAGAAATGGCTACACAATTAAAACGCTAAAAACTTCGCTCAAAATTTAAACCAAAACTATGCTTGACTCGTAAATCTAGTAAATTAATTAGACTACTGTATAGATCACTATAATTAAACGCCACGTTTAATATAGGCAAACGTTCCTATTAATTACTCATAAGCTGCTTAGGATTTACTCGTCTAATTCTATAAAACGTACAGTCGATAGACGCTACATGAGTTACATGTCAACCATCAAACAATCTCGCTACGAGCCCATTGTTCTAAGAAACCTCTAGACTTTAAAGCACGAGACAAATAGACAGTTAACAGTTAGAGAAGGAGGTACTGCTTTGCCGTCGAAGCTGCTGCAAGTAGAGATACTCCCCTTGTTTACTTGGCTGTTACCAGCTGGCCATTTAGGGTCTGCAAAAAGATATATAAGACCAAAGTCCACTTTATTCTTGGCAGTCCGTTTCCAGTTTTTATTCTAAATCTAAATACTTCGCGACACTCGCCTGCGTGAAGTCGCTCAGTATTCGCTTTGACTCTGCTCTCTCAATACTTATTAAAACTTCAAGTATAGAAAGTAATTATGATCGTGTATTAATTTAGTCGCTTGTAATTATGAGACAAGTAGAATCAGTTCAGTGTAGTTAGGAACATGTAAGTCAGATCATTTCTATTAATTATTCGGGCTAGAGAAACAAAGGCTATCAATCAGTAATAAATCGTTTAATGTGTGAAAGTAAACATTAATTTCATTTGAAGAATGAAAATAACAAGTTAAGTTTAGATTTGATTGCACAACAGATATTTCTTTAGTAGTGCAAACTTGAGAAATAGTTGTGTCGTACTTATAATCATGTTATGTTGAATCGAACTGCTTGAAATAACGGAGCAAGCATTGCTAACAATTTTTATAGGTAACTAAAAGTTTGTACTCTGTTAGAATAAAGTTACGGATTTATAGAACAATTAATGTGCGTTAAGTTATTATCAAGCAAAAAACAAAATTCATTTGGAACTTTTATTGTATCACAAATGTATTAATAATTTATTAATTAATTATTGTATTAATTAATAATTTGTTGATTGATAATAGAATTTTAAAACTGGTTGATAGCTTTATTTCTTTATTAATTTTATCTTTATTTGTGTTACGCAGTGATTTAATGATTTTATTCCTAAAGAACCGAACTTGCTTCTTTCAAGCTGCTTAATAGTTTCAAGTTGTGCTGCCCACAAAAACATGATCACCTGGATTACTTGGGTACTTAGCTGCAAGTGGCCCTCAGCGAGTCCACTAAGGACTGGTTGAACAAAGATAGCAGTTCCAATATGCGGTCTCCTGTTAAACTAACAGGCGCGAAAGAATCATATTTCAGGAGGATATTATATTCTGTAGTAACATATAGTGTGCGCCATTTGCGATAATCGCTAGGACTCTTCATTAGCAGCGTCGCGAGTGAGAGTCTATCACAATCTACCCATGGGAGTGTAAGGGAGGTGCGAGGTAACTAGAAACCTGTAATATCTAGTTACTATGTCTATTACTTGATGTCAGTAGCATTCTTCTTAACTTTTCACAATATCTCGTATTAGTGATAGTAAAACATTGGATAGTGATTGCTGACAGTATCTTAAATACCGTCAGCAATCACTAGCACTATTTTAAGCTATCACCATTTTAAATACACGGAGACGGTAAGCTACCGTCACGCATCCGCTTGTATTACACAAAAGGGCGCGCCCGGATGTAGGTTGGTGGGGCGCGCCCTGGTTAAGGCTTAACCTAGTAGGGACATAATAATTTCAAATTACATAATAACTCCAACTTCAAATAAAACTGACCAGTTATAGATGCTAATCTATTAACTTAAAATTAACTACTTACTTTGAGATCGAATTGGCTAATATTCAATGTGCCCAAATACTGAATTTCTTGTGGACTTAAATGTTCCAATTCGCCATAATTAACATTGAATGAGAAATCATCCGTATGTTTATTAAATGTGATGACCTTCTTTTGCGGATAACCATTCATCAAGCCAAATAATGTGCGTTTAACCTATAAAAACAAATATGCTAGAATTATACCGGAAAAGCAGTAAGTTCTTTCACCTGTTTTACACCAGATTCCACTTCACGCTCGAATTGTACTTGAATCGGAAATAGTATCGCTTCGCGATTAATAAATTTCTTAACTTTAAAGCCCGTACTTAAATCAGCCGCTTTATACACGGCTCCCATCGTTGCCGCCTCATCCGTATTCAAATTTTTCGATAAATCCATTTTCACGACTTGCTGAAGCTTTTCTTGGACTTTCGGTACGCGAGTTCCCGCACCAACTAAAACCACCTAATAAAACATAAAAAATAACAATTAAGGTTATTAAAATAATTGTATACAATTAAGGTATTTATTAATGTATACATTAAGAAATAATTGAAGGGGTTGATGAATAAAGATGTTTTTAAAAAAAATTGATATTTTTAGTTAATGAAATATAACAAAGTTAGTAGGGCCACTTATTAATAAAATCAATAAATTACGCGGATAAGAATCTGCTACATATAGCATACCACAAGGCATAAAAATAATCGCGTTGTATACTGTGTATTGATGTCGCTCGCAGAAGATGGGAACTTGACGCATTACATGCTGCTTTTGCGTTTCCATATTGTCGGCGTTCACTGCTGCTATAAATGAGACATGTCGTAGCCGTCTAGCATTCATGTATACTAAACTGTGTTGACTGCTAACAAACAGGGGGATTCATATGTGATGGCAAGCGTTTGCTGCCAGTACAGAGTGGGTATCTTGTCGCCGCTTAAGGCCAATAAACCGTGGTGCGTTTATTAAATTGGTTTAATTCTGAATGTTGCGAAATCGAAGTAAATCAGCCAGCAACAGCAGGAACCAGCGACAGCGTATATCTAATATAATGACTGAAATTAATATGATCATTTGTGACTTTGAAAAACGTTACCCCACTCGGGAATCGAACCAGAACCTCACGATTGGCGGACAAGTGTTCAGACCACTAAACAAACACATGTATTATTACATGTGTAAAATACATATAGAAATTGTTTGTTCTTTTAAATCATTACCCCGCTTTAGTCGCCTGAACACCTGACCGCCAATAGCGAGGTTCTAGTTCGATTACTTATGTCCTGGTTCGATCAGACACAACTGATTACATTAATGCCATTAAGATTATATCAATTTCAAACATTATATTCTTTTGTTAACATTTATTAACATATATTTTGGTTTATTAACATTTCAAACTTGTATCTCTAGTTAATAACACGCGAAGAAGACTACAAACGAATATTCTGAAAAAAAGTTTACCTGATTAATAACATCCATATTTAAACCGGAAAGTTTTAACGCTTGTTCAACCGGTTTTCCCACTCGTTCGAAGAGATCGCCATTCAATTGTTCGAAATCATCGCGTGTCACCTGGACGCGGAAATCTATCTCATCGAGTAGACCTTCGATCTGCGCATAATGATCCGCATTCGCGGATAGAACGTTTTTTACACGACCGGCTTCCTTAAATAGTTTAGCTAATGCTCGCGGATTGGCGAATACATCGTTCGGTGTTTTTTTCATTTCGTTAAATTTTTTACCTAGGAACCAGAAAAAACAAACCTTATAGTTTCGAATTCATAAATTGATTGTCAAAAAGTTTGAAAATTATTGGTCTTATTGCTAGCCTTCGTTTATTCTTCCATCAGTTT
Organism: Adranes taylori; assembly: GCA_009867245.2. Taxonomy (NCBI): domain Eukaryota; kingdom Metazoa; phylum Arthropoda; class Insecta; order Coleoptera; family Staphylinidae; genus Adranes; species Adranes taylori. The sequence goes on along the minus strand of WYDF02043096.1, from coordinate 4,804 downwards.
CCATTCTAGAAGTCTTCGAATTCGTTTCGTAGACGAATGGATTATTTGTCTGGTATACAAGTTAAACAAAAAGGTAATTTGTAATTTGAGTCTATTGTTGGCTCGTCACTAGAACTCAATCTAATTACTGTGGACGTGTCGTTAGATCGACGTGGTTTGGAGTAAAACGCACAGTTCTAATGCTAACATAATAATCTCGGTTTATTAATCTAATCAGTCTTGTTTTATACTATATCTAAGGTTAATAATAATACGTCATTTGTGGGTAAATAAATTGATATAAACTAGTTGTACGTTCTATGCGTACAACTATGGTTTACATTGAATAATTAAAGTGAACTGTACTAATTGCAAATATAAATTCTGATACATACAAATTTTGGTTTATTAACATTTCAAACTTGTATCTCTAATTAATAACACGCGAAGAAGACTACTTCGCGTAGTATTTGACATTGAATAAGCACACCTTTAACGATCAATGCTTTAATTGTTTTTTAAATATATTTTGATTTATTAACAATCGTATTATCTGCGATTATTAGTATTACAATCGTATTACCTGCGTAATATGCATATTTGTAATTTACTTATGTTGTTATCTAATTTTCTTATTTAAGGAAATAAGGCTGGCATGATGTAATCTTCCTGCATATAGTGGGAGAGAGAGTCTGTCAGAATCTTTCGCATAGTTCCCCATGTAATGTGAGTACCAGATAATATATCCTATTATTCGTTCTGTAACACAGTCCACTTAGTGAACATAAGGTGTTAGATAATAATCTCAAACACTTACAATGTTCTTAAGAAATATTCAGAAAACTCCTTTAAGTTATCTCATTTTTCACAAGACTCACATTTTACGGCTTTAATAGAATACAAATCAACGAAAGAACAAACTACAGGCAGCAAATATCAAACCACTTTACACGCTTCGGAACGCGCCGTACAGAATAATATGTCAACATAGATTACATAAATATATGAAAACATACCTAAATAATCTCTAAATCGCAACTGCATCTCTAGCCCACCAAGGTTACGATCAAAACCCACACCAACCACACTAATTTGCGGATGAGTTTCCACGAAACCTCTTTCCTTTGTTTTGACATTTTGTAATGATACTATAGCAGCTGTTGTTGATGTTGCACCCATATCATAGAACATTACATATTGAGCGGTTTCATTTATATCCTAATCAAATAAAAAAAGATAACCATACTTTGAAAATGTCATTAATGGAGATTCGTTATAAACTTACTTTGGTCCGAAATAGGGCATAATTAAGAGCAACTGCTGAATAATCATTAAATAATTGGAGTACTTTAAGATCAGCTAATTGAGCCGCTTGTAAAAGTGCTTTCCTTTCTGCCTGATTGAAATAACCAGGAACAGTTAAGACACATTCTTTAATAGCTTGACCAGCACTCGTCTAAAACATGAATGTAATTTATTATAATTAAACATTCATCAGGACTAAAAGAAGATAAATAAGTTAAAATTACCTCAGCAAATTCCTTCGCTTTATGTAATAATTGTGCAATAAGTTCTTCAGGACTATAAAATGTTTTATCATCATTTTTAAATAAAATCGTGCCCCTTTCTGTATCAGGAATGATATCATAATATGGGAAACGTTCTCTATAAATTTTCACCAGCGGATGATCATAGGGTTTCCCAAGTAAATCTAATAAATAAAAGTAAGCATTCTTCGGAAATCTGAAATAAATTTTCATGCATTGGAATTGTTTATGAAATACAAACATTTGGTATTAGTTAAACCTTGTTCCAACAGTTTGAGCATCTTCACCGAATGAACGCACATTATCGCGGAAACTCACTACCGCGGGCGTTTTTCGTTTGGATTCTTTATTTAAAGCAATTTCCATTGGAACACCAGGCGATACGATGCCAATTTTCATCGATTCACTACCCAAATCCACTGACATAACGGCAATGGATTGTACATAATTTATGATAACACATATTAAGCACAACGAAATCCCTAATAAATGCATTCTACAAAGGAAATATTTCAAATAAAATAGGTGAGGTATTCATGGAATAATATTCTAGATCTTTAATAAATGATGTAATATCTCATAAAGAGGTATTACGAGATATCTACAGATATTACAAAAAGACAGCCATAAAATGTTTTTAGAAATCTATTAGAAACTTATGAATTTACTACTATTTATATATAAAAATTATCACATACCATTTATTATAAAATAAACAAGTTATTTAATAGCGTAATATTTAGAAATCAATCATTACATATTTCTTTGCTATTTCATGACAGCTGTTTATAGGTTATAACAAAAATTAAATTGGAAAAAACTTCATATTAATAAATAAATACCTTACCTATATTATGAACTAATAGTAAATATAAGACAGTTAAGCTAGATTCGCTATTAATACTGCTAGAAAAATTACAAAATCCACGTCATTTATTACAATATCAACAGACTCAAATCATACACACAATCTTTTCGTAGTAAATGGTTGACAATCACTGTCACTGACAGATGGAGAACTATCATTGCCGGCTTTGATCAGATGTGTGGTTAAATTTGATTGGTTGAATAATGAGATCCTTCTTTCACAGGAACGTTTTTCAAGAGAATTAACATTTGCATTAAAATCAATAATTGTATTATGTATTTATATTCTTACATTATTATGTTTAAAACTCTGGGTTAAAAAAAAATGTTCGTCTGGTTAATTATATTTTGTTTTGTTAAATCAAATTGTGATTAGTAGTTTCTTGCTTCTTGGAGATTTATATGTTATTGTTGTTTAAGAATCCAATTAAAATTTGATTTTAAAAATTTGACTCGATATACGATTATTGTTAAATACAATATTTTAAACAAGGTTCATAAGTAATAAAGAGTTGTATAAACTATATTAAAAACTGCGCATAATGTACGTAATTTTTACACAACGTTGTATTTATTAGTATTTAATTTTTATAAGTTTTTTATAAGATAATTTTTTAAGTAAGTTTTCCTGTTAAAGGTAGAGTAAGACAATCCAAAATAATGTTTAACCACCACTCCTGAAGTATTTTCATTAAAGTCAACAGTAGATTAATACTTTTTTAGTATAAAACGCTTTGATTCAGTAATATGTACACCTATGTAGCAAACTTTGAAACTATTGGAAGATTTCGTTTTATGTATGCTTTGTTGAAGGATTATAAAAATTTTATTTGAAAACTGTACTATTATTTTCCCACTATGTGTAAATTATATCATACAGGAACGCGATAGCCTGGAAAAAACTAATAGCGATATAATAGAATATTTAATAAACCGAATTTAAAGAGCCGCATAGTAATCGGCGCAAATATTTAAATATTTGAATTATCAATCGCGACACCTAACAAAAAGAATTTATGAAGTACTTTTAGCATAATAATAGGGGTAATTTTGATGAATATGAATATACTAAATATACGTTGCCACTGACTTGATCTACCCCAAGCAGTTTCAGCATAACTCAGATGCGATTGAATTAGAGCAAACTAGGCAGTTTTAAGAACACCACATGACACTGAGTTAGCTATACCTTTTATAACATAAATGTTTTTCGGAAGCTTATTTGTCAGTGCATTGCAGTGCGCTACCCAAGTAAGCTTCTGATCCATATAAATGCCAAGGAATTTGAGAGACTGTTGGCATTTATATGGCTTTAGAGAAAATAAAATATTTTGAGTTTTGCTCATATTGAAACTTAAGCCATTATTTCTTAACCATTCCGCCACCGCAGACTGTGCAAGCATGGACCCATTAATTACTTGTGTTGTCGAGGTAGTTTCAAGATTGCAGTTGTTGATTTTCCACACCTAAAACCATATTGGTTTTCATTAAGAAGAGAATATTTTTCCAAGTATGATACCAATTGATAGATAATGTAGACATATAATAAGATTTTTTTTTGTTTTACGTAGGTAGTGGAGAAACCTTCAAAAGACGACAGTGTGGGATTTTTACCCTAACTAAAAAACCACTCCCTGGTGGGATTGTATATTGTTGGGAGATTGGAGAGTTTGTTTGAATGAGGCTTTAGGATTTATCAGCCTCTTCAGCCTGGAACTGGTATTGAGTGGAATATTTTTAGAAATTATGGTAAGCTGATAGCTTGCAGATAAGATATACGCTATTGCATTCACTTTACAGCCAAGGGAACCTGCAATACCTTGGTCATAGCATGGTCAACTGATGAGGGAGTTTGGTTTGTTGGGGTGAGCTGATTTGCTGCTGGTCTTGTATTTTTAAGTCCTTGCTTGGCTGCGCAAGTTGGTGTTAGTTGACCTGAAATAGAGGTTGTTGTTGTTGTGGAAGGGTGATTGTTTTTGTCTTTTTTTTTTGTTTTTGTTTATTTTTTGTTTTTTTTTTATTTTTTTGTCTTTTTGTTTTTTTTTATAATATAGGCGTAGGGATTATCTTAGGGACAGTGGGATTAATTCAAGGATATCTTAGAGATCCTCAAGAGGTTCCTGCATGGTTTGGATTATTCGAGCTGGCGCATGTAGGATGGGCCTGCGAGGCAGTTTGCTACGATAGTGTCTGGCTTTCCAATCAGAACGAAGAGTTTGGTACGCTATTGGGTTGTTTACTTCGTCACATCGAGTCGGATATTTAGACTGCAGGGCTTTTAGGCGATCTGTGATAGGCTCAGCCGAACAGTGTTCATATAGTAGGGCACTCGATAATTGGAAGTGTAACCTGTGAATTTTTCGAAGTATTCTTCGTTCACAGGTAGTAAGTTGGTGTGCTTGCGCGTTAGA
>WYDF02043085.1:0-12383 GCA_009867245.2 Adranes taylori | reverse complement strand
CCTAGTGTCTCTTTTCTGAGACACGCGCAACAAACGACTCAACTCGACCATAACAACAGTCAGTTCGATAATGGACCCACGTCCGAAACTCGAGTCACAAAGTAAGTGACTTACGACGTTTTTCACATATTAATCTTGTATATATATCTAGTATTTTTGTTTTTATTATTGCAGATGGAAGTGGTAACGAAACTCCCCTACCAGGTACATTTATATAACTATGTCAATAAAATATTTTGAGTTAATTAAATATAAAGTCTGCTTCCTCTGGAATCACGCTCTGGATTCATCATACATAGTATAATTTATCTGTAATTATTCTACGTATATTAATTTCGACTGCCATCTATATAAGATTTTATATCAATATTTAAAAGATACTGCCGAGACGAAAATTGTCGTGGAACGAAAAGATGATGCAAGTTCACCACAAGTGTCCGTCATCATATCGAAGCCACAATTCGAAGAAATGAATGATGAAATACAACAATTGAAAAATAAAATTCAAGAATTAACAGATCTGCCGGGAAATATGGGACTTATAGATGCCGTAAAGTAAACAATAAGCATTTATCTCTTAATTAAATAAATGAAAATATATTATTTGACACCCATAGTGAAAATGAGCGGCGGAAGAATATTATATGTTGCATTAATCTAATAACATACGTCTTAAAAATCCTAATGTTTCTATAATAAAACTATATACGAAACTATATATGTCATTGAAAATATTTTTATTATACGAGCACCACTTTTTAAAGTTTTATAATTGACCACCAGATGGCAACAAGTGATATCAGAATTTTCCCCTAATGATGCGGTATTTAAAAGCGAAACCACTCTAATAAATATAATATTCAATTAATAAGTACGCATTTCTTTGATAACACAGGCCCACAAGAAGCATTCCGTAACTTAAGTGACCTTCAACGTTTCAACTAGAGTTGAGGTTAGTTTGTGAGTTCTCGCCGTGCAGGGTTGTATTTATGTTGTTGAATACAAATAAAATGAGTTCAAATAGAAGAAATTGTATAAATCATCCTGATGTGTTTCGTTACATATGCGGAAAATAATTTTTCACATCCTCAATAGGTTTTTGTTTTCTAATTCGGAGTTTAAATTTTATGTCACGATCTGGATGTAAGCCACCAAATTCAGAGATTATGTTTGCTTTTATTTGTTTATAGGTTTTTCCTCCGTTGTCCTCATTTGCGCAGTATTATTTGTACGAAAAGTTTGATTTGCCTCGTAAGTATGCTCCTCGTAAGTATGCGAGTACGAAAGTTTTAAGCTTGAGTTCCAGTTATTATGTTTGGAAGCTTCTTCGTAGTTTCTAAAAAATCCAATGATGTCGGTACTTACTGGATCATAGTAGAATGGTGGAATGAACTCTCGATGGGATGAAAACAAAACAGAAAAACTGTTAATCTTGGATATTTTGGTATTATGCTTGGTAATCAAGAGAAAACCTGGTCTAATATAGAATGATTGCGACAGGATTTCCAGGACCAGAAAGTCTTAAATTCGGCGTGCTGATGGTTTCAAAAGAACCACTTGGATGACTGTTACTTCTGCCTAGTAAATATTAATGGAATCAATCAAAACAATCGCAGCAAGTGAAATTACCCTGATTTAGTCTCTACAAGACGCCCGGTCCCTCACTCAGAGAATGTGCCGATACCAACGTTTCACCGCCTACCAGACCTTTATGAAGACGAGTATTGTCCCATTGATCACCCTTCTGATACTAATTACGGTGACACTGATTATGAGGGGATATCATCAATTCCTCAGCATTTTAACCAGGGTAAGTTAAATGATCTCACCAGAGATCTCAATCTGTCAAAAGAAGCGTCTGAATTCCTCTCTTCCAGATTGAACGACAAAAATTTATTGGAACAAGGAAGAAAAATTACCTCTTACCGTACAAAAGACGAAAGGATCTGCTACCCTTATTCTCTCAAGAAAACAATCTTGTATTTTGTTATAAAATTAAAGGACTCCTAGAAAGAACTGATTTTCCTAAATTTTTTCCAAATTATTCAGCTCAGAGCGAAGTTTGAAATGTGTCCTTCTACATAATGGGAACAAATATGGTTCAATACTTATTGCTCACTGAACGAAAATGAAAAAAGAATAGACCACAATAGCTTTGATCTTGGAGAAGATAAAGTATCATGAACATCAATGGATGATTTGAAAATGGTAAACTTTCGCCTTGCACAGCAAAATGGCTGCACCAAACATCCTTGCTTATTGTGCCTTTATGATAGCAGAGACAATACACGCTACTGGGTTAGGAAAGAGTGGCCTAAGATAGAAAACATGGGCGTTGGGGAAACGGATGTCATTAAAAAACCCTTAGTTGAACGAGAGAAAATCATCTTTTCTCCATAGCATATGAAGCTTGAATTTATGAAACAGTTTGTAAAGACTCTTGATAAGAACAGATCATGCTTTGCATATATTGAGGGAAAAATGCGTCAAATGAATATGGAAAAAATTAAAGCAGGAATGTTTGACAGCCTACAAATAAGACAATTTTTTAAGGATTCTGTCTTTAAAAATTCGATGAATGAGGCTGAGCGAAAAATCTGGATCTCATTCGGAAATCACAGTTGTCGGGAATCTTCGAATCAAATGTAAAACTAAAAACTATATGGAGGTGGTAAACGAGATGCTTAACCGTGTCAAATCCCTTGGGTTATCATGAGTATTAAGGTGCACTATTTTACATAGCCACTTAGACCGTTTACCTGAAAATTTAAGAGACACCGGTGAGCAACAAGGTGTAAGATTTTACCAGGATATTAAAACTATGGAAGACCGCTACCTGTAATAGTTTATAGTAGTTCTTTTTAAAACTTTAGGTCTGATGGACTCAATTAATTTTTCTATAACATGCTAGAAACTCTATTTATTTAACTCTAAATAACTTGACGAGTTGACTCGTTGGCGAGAGGTTGACTCACTGGCGAGGTTGACTCATTAGCGGGGCTGACTCGTGGGTGAGGCTCTGATTGTGAACTTGTCCATTAGCTTCTTCGACGCTCGTCTTGTCTCGGTTTGATTGACGTCGCAGATACACGTTTGTATGGAATTTCTTTCATAAGGAATTAGTGACTTTTGGTGTCCGGCTTGAAGACGGAAATTCTTGTAGTTGCCGGTGGTATTTGGGTGGGGCCTGGACAAAATTTCTGCTAAAATCTTTAGGAAGTGAAAAGTTTGTACCAATAAAAAGCGTTCTTTCATACGTTACAAATTTTAAAGAACAATATCGCATCACAGCCCTGCCAAGCTTTTGAGATTCTATGATTCTATGATAGGGTGCTCTCCAATGTGAGTTAAGATGCGAACGAACAACGACCAGCAACTCCCTGCCTATGCAGACGCCTACCAATCAAGGGAATAGCGGTGGCAAGTTTTACATGGCAAGAGTTCAAAATGTCGCACGCTCCTTTTAATAAATATGAAAATCCGGTTAGATGAAGGTAACGCCCTCAAAGTTTACTAAACTCATTAAGAACATTCGTTGAAAACAAGATAGCGTTAAAGCATACAAAGTTTAATAAATTTAGTAAGAGTTGTCTGTTAGAAATTGGATATCGTAAAATCTTTCGGCCAGACAGGGACAATGAACGCAGAGTTCATTAAAACTATTAAAAGTTGTTTGTTGGAAATACAATAGCATCGAATTCTCGGCTAGACACAACGTACCAAGGCCATAAAAGAAAACAAAAAGCATGGTTCTCTTCATATGTATATCATTTTTTGCTTACGTTCTGTGTTCTTACAAGTAAACAAAGAACTCTAAAAACACGTGCAAGGAGGCTATACATTATTTTAAATCCCGTTTGACATTAATTAATCTCTCTCCATTTGAGTAAACAGAGAATAAACGAAAACCACTGAAGCATGTAAGTGTTGAACGGCCTTCTGCAGTTGATCTCTTTATTTCATCTCGCTCTATCTTTCACCCCTCTATATACAGAGTTCAAAGACCGCTTGTGAAATCTTCTGGGATTGTACCTCGCATATCTTTTCTTCGTTTAAATTATATTTATTAATTATCAATTCTTGTTTTATTTGTTTAATGGTTTTCTAGTGTGTTATTTAACTAATGATTGTTTATTGATTGTTTTATACCATTTATTGACTCTGTTGGAGGTTATATACCATATGCCGATAACATACGTTAGAAGATGGGATACACACATGATGGTAGATTATTACGGGAGTTTAAAAGGGGACTGTTAAAGAGGATACATTAAAGAATTCCACGGAATAGGAACTTCCGAAGTGTTCAATGACTAGTTGGTTTCATCGATAAATTTTTCTTTATCTTCTTATATAATAATATTTATATCATGTAATAATAAAAATTCCGTGTTTAGTTTTCTTATTTGGTCCATGGATTGATTTTTTCTTAAAGTATAATATAAATATAATACTTTAATTAGTATTATAATTATATATTATTATTATATTGCTGTTGGATTGTAATAAATAAATAAATAAAATAGTGTCACGAATATTTAAATAAAATGTTTTATATTAGAAATTTGAGATCATAGACAAAATTGCTACATTTGAATTCAGGTGATGAAATTCATATGCAATCAACTTCAAAAACCCAAGCACCAAAACAACTAATAGTTTATGCAATCATCTAAATTATTTTTATGTTATAGAAGCGATAAAAACAGTCCCGTTTTGGATATGTTTCAAATATTGAGTCTAACGAAACGAATCGATGCGGCTGAAATTGGAATGGAAAAACTCGCTAGCATGATGGAAGATCTTGTGAAAAAAACGAAAATTGTAACAGGTTCGCATTTGTAACTTTCTTTCCATAACTTATAACTTTTGATTCATTAACGCATTTTATAACATTTTATTTATAATTTAAAATGAAAGTTTAAATCGTCGACTCCACGGAATATTTATAAAATAAATTGAAGAATTCAAGTACATATTCAACTTTTACTTCAAATAGAATAGAATATAGAAAAAGCATAATACGTACCATTTTATTACATAATCTAAGATGTTGTTAGCAGATATTTTATTTCATATTTAAAAGAAACGTTTAAATTGATAAAACAAATCGAAAAATGCAAGTACGTACTCAACTTTTACTTCATATATAATAACATGTAGGAAAGCATAGTACGTAATTGTATTTAATTTTTAAAATATTAATAAAAATATTAATTATACATTGCATAAAGGAATAAAAAGTTTTTTCCTTTATGCAATGTGCTTAAAAACAAAACAGAGATTAATTGTCATTCTTCGGTTCTTTCCGAATCATTTCGGAAATCTTACAATTTTCCGTACGTGTTTAATTGTGAATTAAAATTCAATAAGGATCTTTTTGTTTAAAACATATTTTCTATGTTTTTAGAGGTAGACAGTAATCAGTCTTTACTCCCAAGTGGTTTGAGCAACACCAGCGCTGCTCAGTAAGAAAGAAACGTACAAAATATATTTTATATTACTAATTTAGCTTTATGTTTTAGATCGGATGGTAAACGACGTGGCAGTATGCGTAAAAAGGTAACTCGTGCTGAAGTTAAACTTTCTGTTGATTTTTGTTCATAATGCAATTTGACTGTTTTTGATAGCCCTGTACACCTTGACTTCTTTTTACGTGAAATTTTTCTCGTGAATATGATATTACGTGCCTTGGTAAATTATTTTACGAAATTGTATCTACGCTACCAACCTAACGTTTAATCTATGGATTATTATCCCCACACGCTTAGCTACACGTGTATTAGATTCTGTACGCTTTGACATGGAAAATCCTTATATTATTAGATCTATGCTGTTTTAATTTATTAATACTTCATATAGAGCATGGCATCTCCATCTGACATACAAAATTGCAAAGAAGAAATTACTAAGTTGCGCCAAGAGGAAATTCCGAAACTGCGCCAAGATGTGGATTATCTTTTAAGTACTGTATCTTCTGTGCAAGAATATAAAAGAGATGGAACTAAAAGTGCAGAAACATCTAGTGCCGTAAATGCAGTGGAAACAACACCGTTGAGGTATACGTTGGTTTCTGATTTTGCTTCAATAATTTTTTAATTCATAGTGGTTTTAATTTAAAATGAACGTTTAAATTTATAAAACAAAGCAAAAAATGCAAGTGATTACTCAACTTTTACTTCAAACAAAACAGCATGTAGAAAAGGCATAAGACGTACTTGCATTCATTTAAAATGAAAGTTTAAATTGTCTACTGCAATATTCATAAAATAAATCTAAAACTCAAGTGCGTACTCCGCTTTTACTTCAAACAAAATAGCACGTAGAATAGCATGATTATTTGAATTTAAAATGAACGTTTATATGAAATAAAAGAATCTTATTTTATAAATATTCCTTGTAGTAGACAATTTAACATTTTATTTTAAGAATTAATACAAGTACGTACTATGCATTTTCTAGATGCTATTTTGTTTGAAGTAAAAGTTAAGTACGCACTTGCATTTTTTTAAATTTGTTTTATAAATTTAAACGATCATTTTAAATATCAAACAAAATATTTGCAGATACACCTCATATTTTGTATGTAATAAAATGGTACGTACTATGATTTTAAAAGTTGAGTACGCACTTGAATTCTTCGATTTATTTTATAAATATTCCTTACAATAGACTATTTAAACTTTAATTTTCAATAATTGTATACAAGTACGTAATATGCCTTTTCTACATGCTCTTTTGTTTGAAAAGGCACAGGACGTACTTGCATTAATTATTTAAAATGAAAGTTTAAATTGCGCATTCAACTTTTTCTTCACACAAAATAGTTTGTAGAAAACGTATAGTACATACTTGTGATAATTTCAAATAAAAGTTTGAATCGTCTACTGCAAGGAATATTTATAAACTTAACCGAAAAATTCAAGTGCGTACTCAACTTTTACTTCAAACAAAATAGAATGTAGAAAAGGTATAGGACGTACTTGCATTGATTATTTAAAATGAAAGTTTAAATCGTCTACTACAAGGCATATTTATAAAAATACTTCGAAGGATTCAAGTGAGTACCCAACTTTTACTTCAAACAAAACAGCATGTAGAAAAGGCATAAGACGTACTTGCATTCATTATTTATAATCAAAGTTTAAATTGTCTGGTGCAAGGAATATTTATAAAATAAATCGAAAAATTCAAGTGCGTACTCAACTTTTACTTCAAACAAAACAGCTTGTAGAAAAGGCGTAGGACGTGCTTGTATTCATTACTTAAAATGATAGTTTAAATCGCATACTACAAGGAATATTTATACAATAAATCGAAGAATTCAAGTGAGCACTCAACTTTAACTTCACACAAAATAGTTTGCAGGAAAAGCATAGCACGTATTTGTGATTATTTCAAATAAAAGTTTCAATCATCTACTGCAAGGAATATTTATAAACTTAATCGAAAAATGCAAGTACGTACTCAACTTTTATTTTAAACAAAATAACATGTAGAAAAAGCATAGTACGTACTTGTATTCATTATTTAAAACCAAAGTTTAAATCGTCTACTACAAGGAATAGTTATAACATAAATCAAAGGATTCAAGTGCGTACTTAACTTTTACTTCAAATAGAATAGCATGTAGAAAAAACATCGTACTACCATTTTATTACATAATCTAAGATGTTGCTGCAGATATTTTATTTGATATTTAAAACGTTTAAATGTATAAAACAAATCGAAAATGTAAGTGCGTACTCAACTTTTACTATTAGCAAATAGAAAAAGCATAGTACGTACTTGTATTTCGTACTACGTTCTAGCTCCGAAGGAGATTTGTGCGTTTCTTCTTCTCTTTTATATATATTTTTTTATTCTGTCATGTCAGAAGTAATATTTCCATATCATTTTAATAGTAATAATAGTATAATGATTAATATTAGTGCGCCTGGATCAACAAAAAGTCAAGACTTATCCACTCAGAGATATGTAGGAACGCTGAATCCAGAAATCCTCCTACAAGCGGTGAATGACATTAACCTACTTAAAGAACGTTTTACGGGTTCTATTACGTTTGGTAAAGGTAATAGTTCAATTTTCATTCATAATAAGTATGTAATATTTGATTATACAAATTGAGTAGTTATAGAATAAAAAAATTGTTGAGGGGACCCCACCCCATTTTACATATCCTGGATCTCAAAACTATTACTATGTACTGCAAAAGTTGATCTATTGAGTTTAGAGCATGTCAGCTTATAAATCGTCAATTCAATTAGCTCAATAGTTGTTTAAGATAAGTGTCGATAAGCATAGAAACGCAAAACTGTAAGATCAAATTTAAAAGGACAATATAAAACACGACATGTAGTATTACATATAAAAAATATTACTTTCATGAATGTGCAGAAGAAGGAACAAGTTTCGATCTACCACCGGAGATCAGACTGAACGAATTGGAAGAAAAGTTTTCTGAGTACTACAAGGATTTCAAGAACATGGATGCCGAGTTCAATAACGAACTTAATCTGTTGCATAATCAATTCACCGATTTGGAACGCGATTTTAATAATATTATGACCAGAATGCAAACCAGGTATTTACATTTCTAACATTTTCTAGCTCTATAAGGTTTTTATCATAAATACGACATGAGATTTTAGACAATATAGACATGAGATTTTTTCTACTTCCTTCTATATTTTTTGCTCTTTTCAAATTCTTCGAGTTGACATTAACTACCTTTCTTCAGTCGATTAAAAAAAAGTATAACAAATTATATATAAATTGTTAGGTTAGGTTCACCGAAAATCCCAGATTGAAAATGCGAAAATCCCAGTTATGGGTTTTCAAATGACTGCTGTTAAATTCAACGAACTATCAAATGGAGCCAAACTGCAGGGATTTGATGACGTCATTACTGGGGACGAGGCTTGGTATGCGCAAATGGTACAAGAAGCGTGGCTTAGATAAGGAAATCCAGTAAAAGTGTCCGAGCATCAGGCTCGAAGCATTCACCAATATTTTAATATATTCTATCAAATAAATAATCGGAATGGTGACTGCTTCGGGCCTTGCAGAATAAAAGTGTACATGAACCGACGCCGAAGCATTGAACAATATTTTAATACATTCTATCAATTAAGTAATCGAATGGTGAATGCATCGGGTCTTACTGAGTAAATTGAGGATTAAATATTTCGAACCTCCGTGTTATTTTCTACTGGCCCTCCGACATTCTTGCTCTCACAATACTGCTAACTTTTTTAGGCCTTATATGTAGCCTCGTTTTAGCGTATGTATCAGATTATACACTACGTACAGGATGACTCCTTAAAACGTGCAAGGTACTGGTGATTTTGAAGGTGATCTACGAGAGGACTACACTACTCGGCACAGCTTTCACATTGGTTCTGAATATTCGGAGTTTGATCGTTGTGCAAATCTCTCTTGCACTCCAGAGTAGATACAGCTGAATGAAGGCCCTATTTACCTTCCGCATTCTTGCTCTGATATCTGCAATGCACCATCATCATGGGTCACTATTCCTCCAGAATACCTGAACTCTTCTACATTTTCAATGTCCGCATTGTTCACTATCTGTGTTCTTGCAGCTTCTGAGTTTATCTACATAATCTTTGTCTTGGAGGAGTTTACTTTCAGACCCACCATCTTGGCTTCGCACTCGAGATCTTTGAGTTTCCCTTCCATATTCAGATGGTTCTGTGAGAGTAGGCAGATATCATCTGCAAAATATAGATCCTCCAGTCGTTCAGCCAGCTTCCACTGTATGCCCCTCTTTTTTCCATCCGTCACTTTTCTCATCACCTCATCCAGAACCAATAGAAAGATTGTTGGGGTCAAATATGTAGGAAGTCATGTTTAGTAATACGCTCAGATAATTTGGGCAATATATGCTCTATGAGCATTGAAAACTTAGTTCTGGAAGATTTGGAAAATTGAAAGAATTATGTATGTATCCATTCTGGCATTCCCTGTTTTCAACATATGTGTAGTTTGAATATGTGTGAGACTGAGGACATATTATCTTATGTTATCCATCGAAACTACAGCTTATGAAGCCTTCCCAATCACTTTATACAATGCTTCTCGGTCTCAACCCTCGAACACAACGTTTTTTTTTTTTTGAACGTAGGACATAGACCAAGTGGCCCTTGTGACACCAGGTACTACCACGGTATCACATGCGAATTCTTCATGGTAGGTCTGTTCAAATCTATTGCCTTACGCGCCCATTCCGAGTAGTGTTCTCTCGTATTAGGGGTTCAGGTGACCTTTATCTCAGTTCTTTTGCGCTAATTCATGTTTTTGTGCTCGCTGTTCCCGCAATCGACGCACCGTACTGGCGAATTTTTCAACAGCTCTCCAGTTTATCTTCGCTTCTCTTATAAATTCTATTATGTTCCTCGGCTGGATGTCCTCTCCTAACGTTCGCTTTAATGTTGTTCTTTCCGTTTCCCACGCAGTGCATTAAAAAGTTATGTATTCCGCATCGTCATTAGGGCACTCGCAATGCTGACTCTGTGTGTTGCTTTTTGTTTATCCCCTCTAAGTATTTCCTGAAGCAACCATGGCCGGTGATCATTTGGGTCAGGAAGAAGCTCAAGTCGCCGAATTTCTTATTGATCCAGGTTATGTTGGTTACATCTCCAGGTACACTGCACTTTAGTAGACCTTTCGCGTTCCATTTGCCATTAAACCATACGGGCTTCTCTAGCCTTAGCCTTTAGTCCTTCGGCTGATATCTGTTGGTGCTTTTGCTCGCGTATCATTTGACGCCCTTTTACTAGAATTTTTACTGGTGGGATGCGGGCGATTACGTTCAGTGTTTTTGTTGATGTTGTACGGTACGCAATTGTCACTCCCAAAAGGGCACACCTTTGTACCTTTGCGAGTATCCCCGTACTCCTTGCTTTGTTCTTAGCCTCTGTCCATATTGGGGCAGCGCATAATAGTATACTCTCCGTTACCTTATATAATACATTCATCTTATGAGTTGCTGGTCCTCCCATTCTAGGTATAAATCGGGACAGTTGGGAGGCTTTATTCGACGCACGGTCCGCCACTTCATGGAAGTGACTGGAGAACCAAAAGACACTGTCCAATGTAATTTACAGTACAACCTTTATTTGTTGTCCCTTGATATGTATATTTGAGACTTTGCACTTCCTTTTCCCTTTGAGAAGGAGCACTTCTGATCTCCAGGCGATGTTCTGATATCCACTCTTCTATGAGAAACACTTCTATGAGTACACTTCGAAAATACATAGCATTTCCTAAAAATTGTAGTTTACCAGCCGGTGATGAAACGATGAATGCGAGCGTTGATAACGTCGCCTCAGTGACAAAGAAACTTACGAAGCTCGAAGAAGAGATGGAACAGGTTGCAGAAGCTGCTGCAAACTTAATGGACGATAAAAATATCAAACAAAAGACGATGGATCTGATGCTCGAAGAAATTGAATTACTCAGAACGATCAAAGCCGATAGGGAGGATATCGAGGATGCTTTGGCCGATAAAGCAGACGCGTGCGCTGTGAATCGAAAAGTTTCGCATGATCAATTCGATTCCGCATGCGATGAGTTATCGAGAGGTATTGAGGAAGCCCTCGGGAAATTAATACAACAGGTAAGGTTATTTATACGACTCATAACATATTAAAGTGAATAAAATAATATTTTACAAGAATCAGCCTACATTGCATAGTATGAGTCTCTAGTATGAGATTATAAGATCTTATACTAAAGCGCGAAGAAAGATAAAAAAAATATTTCAACATGAATTTATGGTTCTTATGGAATATTTTCCTATTTAAAAATATTGTCTAATAAACAAGATCAAAATTCTAGAGCCTTGCCCTATATATTAAAACTACTGGTTTCTAGTCAGTGACGTATTTGCCATTTGATTTCTAGCAGGAAGGCAGCAAGAAATTTCCTTTTCAACATCTAGCCCATAGCGAATTTAGGGGAAGAACTTAACAGGCTTCAAATTCACTTACCACACAGAACTGTATATCATAGTAAAATATTTGGGTCCACTTTATATTGATTAATTTGAATATGCTCCAAACTTAAAATCATTTAAAGAGTAAACGTATTTATGAGAAACTTTGGCAGCAAGCTCTTGATGATATACAACAAGAAATCGGAAGCAAATTGGATAAAATGGATTTGGGTCCGTTGCGCGATTTCGTCAATAGTAAATTAAAGCAATTGCAAGAGCGAATGCGCGCTTTAAGCAGTTTGAAGAAAGATCAGGAAGCTGCAGGTATAATTATTTAAACCTATATATATGACAATTATGTTTCAGTGTATTGTGAGAAGAGCTAACACAGTGAGGGCCTCTTGTCCTGTTCTGTTTTAAGGTAGCT